>JAOTQE010005715.1:249-11232 GCA_025631205.1 Nesometra sesokonis
AACATGGTAGATAATGGTAGCAACAAGGTAGATATAGGTAATTAACATGGTAGATAATGGTAGCAACAAGGTAGATATAGGTAATTAACATGGTAGATAATGGTAGCAACAAGGTAGATACAGGTAATTAAAATGGTAGATAATGGTAGCAACGAGGCAGGTAAGTAGATAACATGGTAGATAATGGTAGCAACAAGTAGATAACATGATAGATAATGGTAGCAACAAGGTAGATATATGTATTTAACATGGTAGATAATGGTAGCAACAAGGTAGATATAGACAGTTAACATGGTAGATAATGGTAGCAACAAGGTAGATATAGGTAGTTAATAGGGTTAACTGTAGAAAAAATACCACATCAAGGTGTTCTACCAAGGATATTGTCAGCAATGCTCTACAAGTATACACAGAAAAATATAGCCGTTTTTCAGAATAAACCATAAGGCATTAATAACATCAAGAGATAGTTCTCTGTGGTGCTAGGTAGATTTTCCTAGTAATTTAACATGGTTAAACATGGGTTATACATAATTTCTCCAAAAATCCTACTAAAAATATTATACCTCACCATTGGGATCTGATACTGCTTTGTTGGATATGCTTGCATCAGAAAACTTCAGACACTCATAAGGAATCTTGGATCCTAATCTGGAAAAAACAGGCACTGCTTTAGACCAGGTCTGCCAATTTCATGTCTACTAATGGCAACTTTTCAAGTGAGAAGCAATTGAGGTAAAATGACAAGATATGTTACAAATTTTCAAAAGCTGTTTGAAAGATCCAATGACCCAAAGTAACTGAAAGGATAAGCCATTAATCAAGCAAGGACCACAACAAGAAAACTTAATTCAAGATGACATGCGAATGTGAACATCTCAAAAGTGATTATAGTGAGTTTTGTGCTAGTCATCCTGCTTAAAAAAATATAAGTAATTCTGATGAAAGACATACTTTGCACAAATCTTTTTAATTTTTCAGATATGACTAAATAGCTCTATACCCACCCATCTTATTAAGTAATGCATTTTTAGGGGTGGATTTACAGGAGGGCCGGATCTGCTACAGCCTCCCCCCACTTCTAAAAGTATATCAATAAAATTAACAATTTGTCTATAAACCGAAAAATATTCAGCAATTGTAAGGAAAAAATGGATCCCTTAACAGGCCCCGGAGGCCATTTCCAGACATCTAAAGACCAAAGTTTCTTGGGAGATCATGAACCGGACCCCTACAAAGTTGATTCTACTTCCCCACTTTTTTCAAAAGCCTGCACCTGAAGGTTAGAAAAGTGAGAAGGCGCTTCACTGTTTAAAACAAGAGCAACCACTCTCCAGGCATGTGCTTTCACTGCGATTTTGAAGTGTAAAAGCCGTCTTCCATTAATTACTGTACCATTAGTGGGATACATCACATAAATGTAAAGATATGTTAGTAGTTTTAACAAGGCAGTTTGGAAGAGAATTTAGCTAAAAACTATTTTAAATGAGTGTTCTTACATACACGCTAATTTTTGAATAGGAATAAAATAAAAAAAACATTAATTATTGTGTTGCCTGCAGCGGGAATCTCACGACCATCACCTTATCAAAACGGTTGTGTTAAACGATTATATTCTTAACCGACCATGCCACTAAAGCGTGTGATTCCTCAAGTTGTATTTTAGAGTTCTTGGTATATTTACTGCTCCCCGGTGAAATGCGTTTATTGTTTTGTGGGTCTAGGAAACACCCTGGGGTGTAACTTAAAAAAAGGCAATGAACTTTTTGTATACTCCTAAAAAGGAATTGAACTCATACTGGAGTTTAATCCAAAATGCATTCTCTTAACGGCTAGAGAGTGAAGTTCCACAGAATACATAGTCCAAAGTGTAACTCCATGAATGTGCCAACTATTGAAAGATATGTCTGAAATCCAACCAATTAAATCATGTTACGTTTTAACGCTATTGCTATGACAAAATTGTGCAAGCAAACTTTCATAAAAGTTTCAAATTTATCAATAAATGCAGGTAAATTCAATAAAAAATATAATGACATTAACAACATAACATATATCACATATGTAAATAATTTGTATGACAAAAGAATGTTAAAAATACAATATTTATAAAATAATACATCTATGAGGCTTCTACATGGGACAATTCTACAGCGTTAAGTTCACTATCTAGCCGTAAATAATACATCTATGGTTTAATTACTGTTTATATCAAATGTTTCACCCACTGGGCTACCTACTGGTTGAAAACGCAACTAAGTTTTAGTAGAAAATAATGAATTCAACCAAATTTCAGAAAAAAAACTGTGTTTTTAAAGAGTTACTAAAAGGCTCATGTTTTTTCTAAATTACAAATGGGTAAAAAATAAAAACATGGTCAAAAATGCATTTCAAAGGCATTAAACCATTTTTAAAAGCACATATCTTTTAGCATTATTCACTAGAAACACGACCTAAAAGGATTGTGGCGATACAAAAACTGATAGTTTATAAATATTTAAAGTAATCGCTACAGATGGAAAGAGAAATATTGAGAAGTAATTGCTACAAAAACAAATGATTTCTTCTGCTTGAGAAAAAAGGATTGGATAGATTTCAATGTAAAAATATTTAACTCTACTTAATATTTCAAGAATGAATTGCGCTTATAAACATTGCAGATTATCTATTTCTTAACATAGGTCATACATGGGACAGCATGAATACTATACTTATGAGCTTGTCTCACAGGTCTTCTAGTTATGATAATAACAGGGAGGTATAATAAGGAATTTTCAATGGGTCCGTATTTATACCCCCACATTAAAAAAAGGTCTATTTCCTCATAATCAGAAACTAATGAACACGATAGATATATGATAAGAAGTCCCCACAATTTAACTGGAATCCCTGTTAAATCTGCTCAAACTGGCAAATTAAAATATTTTTTTTGTTAAATTGAAAACCCAGACGATGTTTTCTCTGGTGGGTAAAAATCCTTGTTCACCCTCACCTCCCATTTCAAGTCCTGGGTATGGCTCTGTACTAAGATCCCAGACAATGAAATGAGGTTATGAACTACAGTATTTACATTTCACTATCTATATTGCATTCTGATCATACCATACTGATGGATGTACAGTACTAGTAACATCTTATCTTATTAAATGCCTTAATACATGTATGTTCTTGTCATGAACTCTATTTGAAGGAAAAAGTGTGGCTAAAAAGAACTTTAGATTTATTGTTGAAGTAGACATTGAGAAAATGGCCCATATCCAAGTTTGAAATTGAATTGCAATTTAAACTGCTGTTTACACTACTAACAACAATAAATTGAAAAAAAAAATTGTCTTGCAAGATAATATTTTTTGCACACTTTGGACCTTTAACAAGGCAGGTATGGAGCATCTGTAGAGAAAAATTTTCCCGGGCCCTATGGGCCCTCAAACCACGCCTATCAGCATCAGTCTACTGTAAAAATCTCACACTTATGATTGCCCAAATTGATATCGGGCCCCCTTCTTTCAAGCTTCGCTGGATCCTCCCCTGAAAAAGAAGTTATTCCTATTGAAAATAAAATGGTAAAAGTCTTCATAGGCCATGTTTTCGCTGGAATTTTGGATTATCCGATAAAATATCATCCAATCAAATCAATTTTAAAAAATACAACTGCGCAAACTCAGTATAGACCATAATTCATTGTGAGTCCACTAACTTCCGGTGATTTTTTGGTGATTTCCCTTTTTCTTGTGTGGCACACTGGTGGAACCGCGGTGAAATCCTCGCAAAAGCAAGATCAAGGTTGACACCGTGTCAAAGGTAAAAGATTATCGCATTGGTCAATTATCAGAAAATTATCGGAATATTATTGGATAATTATCGGATAATTTTAACACATCAGAATAGGTTAAACACCTGTTTCTGCAGCACTTTTATTGGATAATTTTTATTACAATAATTTATCGGATAATTTTTCCTTGTGGAAACACGGACATACTAACACAACAAGATAAACCATTATACTGAATTATTTAAGGTTTCTACTGTATTATGATATCATTTCATTTGGTCTGTAAAAATATTTTTTATCTTTTCATCAAATTATCATTGATCGTCACCTTTGTAGAGATTTCTCATTGAGGGCTCTAACCTTTCTAAAAAAAATTTGGTTGAAATATTTGCAAATGAACCTCCATGATGAAACATTGTTGCTATTCATATCTATTAGAAACACTGAGAAAACTAGTTAAATAGTTTTTGATTCATGACAGTTGAGTTCTTGGAACTCTTTAATCTTAAGAGTACGACATTAGTAGGTACTCAAGGAGTCGAGAGTATACTCCCGAATTGCCTGAAGTAGTTTTACAAACACGAGAATTCCAACATGGCAGCTACATGAAAAATGGCAGTGGATATGTTGTAAACAAATAAAAGCCATATATGCCATTGATTAATCAATTTATTTGTTAAGGGGTGTGTTAAATGATAAATTGTGTTACAGGATGAAGGTTAAATACTGATAAGTATAAAAAATGAATTATTCATTTTTTTTCATCGTTATTAAATGCAATTGTGCATAAGGCTAGCCCAAAACCTTCGCAGAAACAAGGTGAATGAATTAATAATCTGTATTTTAAATTCCCTTAAAAAATTTCAATGGCCAATATATTGTAGCCATATTGCTTACTCAATTTACTCTTGTCCTTTGTGTCAGGTAATACGAGTTTCATACTCTAGTGTAACATCACGCCCGTACCCAGTGGGGGTGCATCCCCCCCTCCCCAAATCCCGAAGGTCCACTTTTTCCAACCAATAAAAGATTGGAAACGAAAAATAATAAATATTACTGAAATTAATATTAAATATATACAATTTTGTCAATATGTTTGTCTCAAGTTATGCATTTAAACGTGTTTTAGACAGTAATAAACAAAAATTTCTAAGGGCCCTTCGGCCCCTTAACCCCGACCTGGGACCCTTGCCGGCCCATGCCAGCCCTGAGGCTCTTTTCACTCGCATCCCCCCTCCCGCACAATCCTGGGTACGGCCCTGAATGCAAGATGAGCAAACGCTACCTTGAAGTGCATGTTCAAGATAGATGGACGAGCTTGTTGACAGAGCTCCTAAAACACTTGGTTAGTAAATTTAAATAAAATTGGTAGAGCAGGTGTGTTAAGTTTTCATTAGATGTGGCAGAGCCAAGCCAAATGAGGCATAAGTCGGAAAATTTAAAAAATTGAGTTTTTTATAGACTATAAAACTACACATTATTATCTTTAACATGCAAAAAAAATCAGTTTCATACCTTGTTTCCTTGCGAAGTTATCAACAATCGAAGTTTGAACATTTAAAATGTAAGTTTTGAGAAAACTACCTTTGAAAATTGTTTATCGGTATACACTGACTAAGCAAAGTCATTTTAAATTGCATTTTTTAACATTTCATGAACATATAGCTGAAAATTATTAAGGTGGTATGAAAGTTAAATGTATAAACTGTAAATGTTTTAAATCAAATTAAATTTGAAAAAATTTACCATTTTTCTGCCTATTGTGGAAAACTAGCATTTGCAAATTATGTCTCATTTGGTTTGGTTCTGCCACATATTGCATGGAGCACAATCTTATTTTTTTTTAAATAAACCATAAACAAAATATTAAATATGGTTTTTACATGTTTTTACTATATTTTCCTAGAAATGGCAGGTGACATTGTGATGATCTGCTAAACAGGTGTTCTGCTTCTGTAATCATCATGAAACGGCAAAGGAAAAAAATCAATCCAAAATATTGTCACCAGATTTTATGTTTTGGTTGCAATGTTTTAATGCATTTGATTTAATAATGTGACACATCACATTGCTTTAATGATTGATGAAAACTTTTCCAGGAAAGCACCAAAATAATGTACTATAATGTAAAGCACATGATTGATTGATAAACCAATCACTGAATCAGTCAAAAGAATGATGTTTCTATGAAGATGTTATCATGCGAAATGCCTGTTTTCCACTAGAGAGCTAATGATCTTTGCAAAAACAGACACAAATCAAGTGGGGGAGAGCTGGAATTACAAGACAAAATCATGTTTTTTCACACACAACCTTGAAGGTGTTTTTTTAAATCCTAAAAAAAAATAATGGTTACTCAAAAAATCTATTTCTATGTGTTAACTAAATTTTTAAATTTCTGATGTACTATTCAATACAAACTATGCCTTTTTAGGTCCGTGCGAAATGGACCTTAGAACCAGACTTATGTTCTTGTTATTGGTTTTGTTGCGACCTTACTGTCCAGCGTTGCCAGTTTTAAACGGACGTGCATAAAATTTTGTACACATAATTTAGACAACATTTCCAACAAACGTTCATCAGCCCTTTTTTAAATTACACCCCAGGGTGTCCCATAGACCCACAAAACAAGAAAAATACCATCAAGCATTTGAGTGGCTAAGTCGGATAAAAATTCATATAACATGACCGTTTTACAAAAGTGAAGTTTCATGGGTTAGAGTCCCACCAGAGTAGTGTCTGGCTATTTTTATTTTTAAAAGAAGTTAAATGCATGCAACCTGGTCCACTAGTGCTAGAGTGATTAACAATGTAAGAATGCTTTTACTACCTGAAATCGCTCGTTTTACTTAATTATAATTATTACTGATTTTACACCACTGTGCATTATTGCTTGTGTGCTAAATAAACAATCAGAAATGGACAGTTTAAATGAAAACATACAGTAACAGATTTTATTGGTATTTTTTAGATTTTGTTAAAAATGTCTTCTCTACAAATGTGTTTATGAGTTTTGTCTTTGTAATGTAGGATATACTGGTACCTAACTTCAGATGTAAATAAAAAATTAACAATTAATATTTGTTACAAAAAAGTGCTGCAACCAAACTTGTTCCTTAGTTGATTAAATTTAGTTAATCTATAAATTGATATATAAAAAGATCTTCCAATTTGTTTTGGAAACCGCATTAATATCGGTTATATAACATGCTAAGCCACTCCATGTGTAATTTACGAGTGAAAAATCTGAAAAAAAATTGGACAAGCTAAGGTTAAAATTGAACATTAGCCTGAAAAGGAAGCTTCAATTCTCTTCCATATGAGCTCCGATGTGTTTCTTCGGTAGACATTTTTAAAAAGGCACTTATGTTACATTATAACTGAGCATGTAGGCCTAATTTGTATTCGACACAGTATTTTAAACAGAATAACGTATATTCAAGTTTTTAAATGTTTATTGTTGTTTGTGTTCATCTTTATTTTTAACTTCAAATATATTTTCATATGATCAATTCTAATTCTAGTGAAGGATTTTTACCAATTTCTCTAAATTAATATTCGATTTTCTAATTAATGTAAATATAACAATGCTAATTTATGCTGTAATAATATAAAATTGTTTTACTTTTTAAAAATTATTGTAATAATAATAATTATCGACCTTATATCATATTTTATATTTTTAAGTAGTTTAAGATTTTATAACATTTTTCTATCATGTACAATTTTTAATACTGTAATTCGTTTGTATTTGATGTTTATTGTAAAGTGCTTTTGAGCAGGATTATTCATGAAAAGGGCGCTATATAAATGAGGTAAAATAAATAATAAATAATAAAATTTTGAAAAAAAAGTGTTATGAATTTGTCAGATCCAGCACTTGAACTCGCAAACACATGATGCGTAGCTGCATGAACGAGTTGGTTAGTGTTTGCCAGCTGAGTTAACCACTCGGGGTACTCTCTCAGTTAAAAACTTTCTTTAATTTGTAAACATAAACCAGCTGCTGAGAAGGTTATTTTTTAAGTTACTATATGTACCAAATTTTTATTTTAAAAAGATTTAAACATTTATTTCTTGTCACATCCAACAGCAAGTTTTGTTGCCACTATGATGAGACCTACATCATGCTGTCTAAACCAAGTCCCTTTATGAGGCTTAGTGATACGTACCTACCTGATTTTATTTATTTTTTTGTTGACAAAGTGACAATAATGGGTATCTTATATTTTAAGGTGAGAATATATCATTAGCTAGAAAACATTCCATAGAGAGCAACCTCCACCCATACCCCGTCCTCCTGGAATAAATTCAATTTTCAGGGTTTTTGTTATTGAACACAAACAGTTGTAATCATTATAAGCATAAAACAAGGCGGACAAACACAAGTGTAAAAATAACCTCCTGCCAACTTCGATTGGCGGAGGTAAATATCACATTGTAATGACTTGTTTTTATTGGGCTAAAACATTTTAATCATTTTTAAAAGTTAAAAATAAAATTTACATCATGTGAGCTCCATAAAAATGTGGCCCTGTCAAATTGTATGTATCCTATGATACCTAAATGTATATATGGAGTCACAAACAGATTAACCACATCCCATGATCAATTAAGATGTTGACTTTTAAAAATTGTGGTAAACAAAATTGGCGAAAAACACTTATGGTCAGGAAATTGCCAATTTTATTGTAAGAAAATGTTTGATGAAAAATAAAAAAAAAAACTAACATTTTGGCAATGACACAGGATTTAGATTCATATGATAATTTTGATCTTTGTAAAAAAATAAATGAAAATGTGATGAGATTATCTTTCCTTTTTGATATTAGGCGAATAAATGTAGCATAGGTTAAAGAAACTAGTATATTCGTACCAATAATAGTTTCATGGTTTGCTAGATAGGTACAGGGAACTGTATTATATAGAAAAACATGATTCTGTCTGATTTTGGAAACACAAAAAAACATAATAACAAAGTAAAATTAATGACCTACACCACTGAAAAATGAGCTGTAGTTTTGTATCGATAACACAACAAAAGAAAGAATACAATGACATCACAGCCAATGCCAATGAGCAAGATGGCCAATGAAAGATTTCCTCAACAAAAGTGGCTTGCATATAGCACACTCTGTTTCACCAAACATAGACTATATACATACAAATTTTAGTTTTGCACATGGGGCACTGTAAAGGTTGATGTGAGGCATAAAAAGTACTGAAATTGTCTATTTACTATGGAAATTTTTCTCCATAACTAAAATAGCAAGTTGAGAACCCTGGTTTTGTGGCCCTCACTCTGGGTTTGATGATAGTCTAGGGGCGGATCCATGATCCACAGAAAAGGGGGGGGGGGGGCAAAAAAAGGGTCATTTTCCCATTTTCGTGTACTGAACCCTGTTTTGGACAATGTGTATGTTTATTCTTGGTTTTTATTTGTGTACATTTTAGACCCTGCGGCCCTATACAAGGGGGCTGCAACTATTTTTTGTTTTGGTGACAATAGGAGGCTGTGCGCCGGCTGTGCTCCACCATCCCGCTAAATCCGCTTTGTCTCATCAAACTGTAGACTACTGTACTTCATTAGGAATGATGTTTAAAATACAACAAATGTTTCAATCCTACCAAATGTCCAATCATTCTGTGAAGAATGTAGTTGCAATAAGAAAATGTAGAAAAAAATAAATGAAAATCAATTCAACAACCTATGAGAACAAAATTCTTTGATTATGTGATCAATATGTAATGTAGTGAGATTAGCCATAGTACATTATGCTATGTTATCAATGTAATGTAATGTAATTAGATTTATATAGCGCCTTACACCGTAGTCTCATGGCGCTGTGGACCAGATGTTAACACATTCCGATGACTTTCTACGCCCCTAAGGGTCACGTCATGTCCTGGCAGCTGCTACTCAGCGCCGATACTTCTGTCCACGACAGGGATTGTGCATGGACCAGTACACTGGGGTAACCCCCTACTCGTCTCGAAAGATGTACTGGGTTCTTTATAGTGCACATGAGCCGTATGTGTGCTTAAAAAACTAACTAAACATTCTATGCTAACTAAATGTAAAAACAAATTGAAAGACTATAAAATAATAAAGAAATCATTACCATTATCCAGAAATCTACAATCATTGACTGGTAATGATTGAGTCAGGCAAAATTTTAAGTAATATTTGTTCACTTTGACTACAGATCCTACAGCACATGACTGATACAAGCTAGAGAGTATAATGCATACTCCAAGCAATGAGATACACGCCATCGTGACAAGATTCAATATTTCGACATAAATTATGTCATCATCAGGAATGAATGATACAAGCTAAGTAACTGCTACCACTTAGTGAATGCCATTCAAGCATGTAAAATGCTAACAAGCATTCAACTACTACATGACAGATTTTTAATTAATAAACATTTTTGTGTAATAATAAGTAGATTTCTCAACATACTGTGTTTTGTATTCTCTTAAATGTAACTTGCATTCTTGAATGGCAATAATGCTGATTTCATTTTTTAACAATCATGTATCTTGCATCACTATACAATCTTTGCTTTGACATGGAATGTACTGAATTTACTGCAAGTTGTTATCAGATAACACTCGAACCCACATCTTCAGATCTATAGCCAGGTCACTTCACCACTAGACTTCCAATCTTGCAATTGATAACTATGAAAAGAATGATCTGTCATGGTGTACAAAATTATTGCAAAATTACATCCCTACGATCACTGGTTACCGGGTATCATGGTTGTTACATTTTATTAATAAATCCAACATGGCTGCCAAAATCGCTGTAAAACAAAATAATGGAACAATCTTTAGTCTTGGGGACATTAAAGATTCTTTAACTAGACATACTCAGGATTGCAAAAATCTATTATCATTTGGATGCATGGTAACCTCTTCTTCCCACTCAACTATTATGTTTCTATAAAAAAACAAGTTATAACCTAATTTAGATACATACCTGATAAATATTGAACAAATTATTAACTACAAAGACATTCAGGGGTAGATTTATACATTCTGTGCCCAAAGATATTAAAGGAATGAAAGTTTCGTAAATCAAGTAAAAAGACAAGTTATACCCTAATTTAGATACCTGAAAAATATTTAATAAACTAGTAATTACAAATTGTAAGTGAATGCTGCGAAGCAAATCCTAGAACATTCCCCCGGACTTCCCTAAA
>JAOTQE010005726.1:0-11232 GCA_025631205.1 Nesometra sesokonis
CCACCCAGGTGTTGTCCCCGCAGGTCAGTCCTACACTTTCAGCATAGATACCATATTGTACTACAAATTTTAAAAAACTCCTTAACTGAGCCTCTTTTGAGTTTTGCCACCTGACTAATAATACTTTGTAATCTATCGCTCGCCGGACAAGTGGAAACATGCAACTGCGCCCTCTTTAGGTCTAAAAGTTTCTGGTTTATGAGGACTTGTCAAAAGTCACATTAACAAATAAAACGGATTTTAATTTTATACGAATCATACACAATATTAATGTTTGTATTAATAAAGTATAATATCGTTCACTTTGCTACAATAATTGTCAAACGCACAACTAATACATCATTAAGTTTATTGGATTATCTCATCAGACACCAATTAAATGTTGACGACACAAGAAAAATTCGTCATAATTGAAATTAAGGCTGCGCCAATAAATTTATATTGCTAATCAACTCGTTCAAACGGTCCGTATGCGTTCAAACTTGTCGCCTAGTCACTAGCTGGATATAGTCACAAATATGGGCCACCATAGCCAAACTGGCATCGTCTTTCCAACTTAGGATTTTCAAGTCATTAATTAGTACCGTATTAATAGGCCTAGTCATCGGATCGTGGGTCTTCAGTGTTAAGTTGATTCCGATTCAATAATTCCAATTCATATTTTTTCGATGTTGGTTTAAAATATACGTGGTTTATTCTGAATTTATGTGGGTTTTATTGAGCAAAGAACAGCGGCATGTGACAAGTAATCGGCGAAGAGGGTGATCAACACTATCGAATTTGACAGGTCCAAAAAAATGAACATTATTTCCTCCATGTGTTTTTTCTGCTCTAACATTACAATTACTTTCCTCTGAAAGGGGAGGGTTACTAATTTGCATTCATTATGAGAATTCATATTTAGCGGATTAATTTTCGTATGTGTAGGCCTACGTTTCATTCAAAACAAATCAAATTTTTTGATGTAAGTTTCACAGTGGGACTTAACAGTTGAGGCCCCTCTGAACCTTCCCTGGTGTCATTACATTAAAGCGAATGTGTTGTTTCAACGGATCCAATATTCCAACCCATTTATTTAAATACCGCATGCATATTAAAGGTGTTAATGTTTTTGCCCTTTATAGTAGTGTATCAAAAAATGGAATGGACACAAAAATCATGGAGCAATGATAGAAACCGTTAGTCAACCCAGTGGCACGCTACATCCGTTTCGTGGCTCCGGATCATCTGCTAGGCCTCATTAAATTAATCTGTTCAATTAAAACGTGTGTCATTATAATTAATGTTTCATTTTGCCTTCGAAAATACTAAAAATATATATTTTAAGGCTGTTGCATAAAGACAAGGAATCGGTGGACTACCAATGAATGGAAATCCGCGAACGATGGGGGACACAAGGCGCCCGATGGAATCGGAGTCGGCCTTGGGTTTAGCCTAAGCTTCTACAACTTGACTCATTGATTAACCATTAATACGAAGCAATTCGCCGTTGTTATTATTTCTAATTCCAACCAAGTTGAAGTCTTTTGTTAGTGGCGCCGTAGCTGTATATCCCGATGACCCGCTGCGCTTGTACGGTATTAATCGACCGGGATATACCGTCCAGTTACAAGGAAAACGTTTAATGGTAAAAACAATTTTTTGAAGGTGTTAGAAAAAATCGAAAAAGTGAAAAAAAAAATAATATTGCTTTTTTTAAAAATTAAAGTTACAATATCCAGAAATGTAATTGATTAAGCCCCATACAAATTATTAGTTTATCGCAAACAGCATAAAGATGATGAGGGCGAATTTTTTTTTTTTTTAATTATATTATTCATTACCGTATATATAAAAACTGAGTATTTACAAATTTCAGGTTTAAATCACTCAGGGGCGGGTGCAGAATTTTGGAAAAGGAGGGGGAGAGCGGAAGGTGGGACGGTTGAGAGTAAACGTTTTAGGGCGGTCCGAGTGCGGTCCGAGGGCATGCTCCCCCGGTATTTTGGTCTTTTGTCCGAAAATGGCATCAGGGGCGTGTTGAGGGATCAAATCTTGTCTTGTGATTGCTGAATAGACGATGTTAATAATATTGGTATTTTTTAACTTTCCAAGGGGGGCGGGGACGCTCCCCCACCCTTAAATCAGCCCCAGATTACCCGATTGATTTAAAATTATAGAACGAGGGACAAAGAGAAGAGTTTAAACCTAGTTATATGAGAATTAAAAGTACGAAGGCGACGCAGACGCAGGGAACAGTAATTTAAAGGGAAAATCTGGGATTAACATTTGGAAACACATATAGAACAATTAGTTTAGAACTAAGACAACATTTCACAACATTACTGGGACGGATTCAGGATCCACCGAAAGGGTGGGGCGCACTTTTCCAATCCGGGTGGGCGTGGTTGCTGAGTGTTTCCTGGTGAGCAAAAAAAGGTATTTTTGCCATTTTTGTGCTCTGGTGCCGTATTTTGAACGTATTTGGGGTTTTTCTTGTGGCCCGGCGCACCTAATATAAGGGGGGGGGGGGCGCAACTACGTTGTGACGACGATAATAGGGGGGCGTGCGTAGTTGCGCCCACAGTCCCCCACCCTCCGCCTAAATCCGCCCCTGTGTTAGGCCAATGAGATAATGAAGGAAAACACTTTCTAATAATAATATAGGTATTAAATCAAAAAGTTGGGTCTACTACTCGTATTACACAATGCTAAAAAATAGGAAAATTTTGAAAGGGCTGTGTTGGAAAATCATATCTAATTCCCTGCATAAGGCAGGAAAATTGTATTCATCGAAAAGAGGGTGGCTGTTTTTGAGACATACTTGAATCTGAATATGAATAATCTTCATTCGATTAGACAATACAGATGCAGACACTTCATATTTTGTGAGCTCGAGAATCTTCCATATTAATTTATGTTAAGAAAATCCAAAGCATTTCAAGTGATTTCCCCAAAATTGATACGCGTGAGGGTGATAAACCATGAGTTATACCTCCATGATTGCTCCATGGATAAACTAATATTTTTATGGGGACTTAAACCACGGAGAAAAAAAAATCAGCCAGCATTTAGTTAATTAAAGTAAATTCAGACTAATTATTGTTCTTTGGGACAAACACGATAAACTAGCTGATTATTATAGCATGTTTCTGCTTATATTTATTAGGTCATGGCGCCTTGATTAGGTTTAATGCCCACAGGGAAGCGGTATCGATTTTTTTTCTCCACAAAATATTTACATTACGTCTCCGTAGAGTGTATAACTTTGAATTAATCTTACCATAAAGAAAAGAAATGTGACCTTACGTAATGATTCTATTCATTTTGACCATTGACCTCAACCATGGAGGAGCCTCAACCCACCTTTTGTTTACATTCAAGAATTGTCGCTTGAAAAATGGCAAAAAATGGATTTTGAAAATAACTTGTTTATTTCGATAACTCTTGTATAAATTATGACCAGCCCGCTAGAAGGGTAGGCCTTACCTCAATATTTCAAAATTATTTGCTAAACAAATAGCCATAAAAGCATTAACAAGGTTTGACGGAAGCCTGTAATCATTCCTCGGTGCAGTTGCGGCTTCAAGAATTCACCGACGGCAGGGAAATCCCTGACAGGGAGGGTAATCCACACAGCCACCGACAGACAGGCCAAGTTACAGGTGGGCGTGTTCCCGGTTTTCAATTTGGCAAAAAAAAAAAAAAAAAAAAAAAAAAAAAAAAACACGTTAGGCCTATTTGTCTATTTTGCGTGCCTTTTTAGGCCGTTTGGTATATTAGGGGCTCGCCTGGACCCTTTTAAGGTCCGGGTGGGCGTGGTTGCTGGTTTGTTTCTGACGAGCAAAAAAAGAAAAAATAAGTTATTACCCCATTTTATGTGTTCATGGTGCCCTGTTTCGGTCTATTTATGGTTCTGAGGTAGGCCTATAGCGGGCGCACGTCGGCTGCGCCCCCACCCCTAAATGGTATCCGCCCCTGGATAAGGATACCATGTAAAACAAGGATATCTACAAGTTTGCTTGTCCACCACCAATCATTTAAAATGAATACTTGGCTGGCATCTTCTTAGCACCTAACAAGATGGCCCTTTTCGGGGCGGGCCTAATATTTGTTGGTGTCATACAGTAGTATTTTTTCTATCAAATTAAGCATTTTGGCTGACGATTGTGTGAATTTGGCAAGTTATCAATTACATTATGAAAACTAGGAATTAGGACGTGAGAATTATATAAGGCAGAACTGGTCCTACTCGTTGACGACTCTGGTCTATATGGTTCGTTTCGATCACAAAAGGCGGCTTGGAACTTGGGCTTTGCACTCCGACAACTGACTCCATTCCGTTATTTAGCACAGAAGGGGCAAGGGTCATAAGTTAAGCAAGCTATTTACCTACTGTTTGGCAAAGTATTTGTCATTGTGTATGATTGCATTGCGGCCAATAATTGTCGTATGCCAGGCGCCAGTGTTCTGCATACCAACAATAGCCGGGGGATTTGTCCGCTATCTGGCTTCGATGCTTGTGACGTCATGGCGCTAGTTGGGATTGGCATATTCCATTAATATACGGGGTAAATCGTTGTTATAATTTAGAACTCACTCAAGTTCAAAGGCCTGAACATTGTTGTCAATGCCAAACAACATCCTCAATATTAGTAATTCATACGCATTAAAATACATTGATCACATCAAATCAACGCAAAGCACACATGATGTATAACAAATTGTATAGTAATGCTATTTGCATAACTTTTTAAAAATACAAAAAGTAAACATAAACAACACTTTCGATGTACATTATTCAATGTAAAATCACAACTCATATCGTGAATCGCTGTATTACTATTACCAATATGTCTAAATTGTATTACATGGATAAGTTGGCGGTTGTTGTTCAATGCATTATTGTTACCTTGAATGGTGAAACGCAATCAATGTCATTAACATTGTAGCAGAAAGGAGACGTATAATAATCTGATTAATATTAATAAAAGAATATGGGATGCGCATCTCGATAAAAACAAGCGACGACATAGAAGAAATAAAACGCCAAAATGAGGAATAAGACCCTCTAATGCCGACACTATGTCCAATGATTTGGAGACGTGGAAATTGCTAACCCTACTCCTATAAGTAATGGCTTGTCAGTATAATATCAATTACTAAAATGATTCATTATAGCAATAGCCTCGCTGACTGGATTCCGTGAAGAAGCGCTCTATCCTTTGCATCTCTTACAGGAAGCAAGGCGCTAGCGCCAATTCAACCGACCATTCGCAGAGTGTAAAGTGGCGAGCCACTGTGGCGGGTCTTCCATAAAGCGGGCTCCGTGTCATTTACGCGTAATTTGATCCTTATAATGTGTAGGTCGAGTTTCCTCTGATCGCCTATCTTGGCCAATCAGAGCTCTGTTAAATCGGCCTTACGTTTGTCGGCCATTAACATTTAAGTACTTCACAATAAATGTAAATAATTTGTGGTTAAATATATCTTTAAAACATATCCTTCTTCAAGTTACTTGAAATATAATTATGCAACTGTAAGTACATGTAAAAACGAGTTTTACATACATAGTAGCAATAATTTCTTAGACTTAATAGAGTAACAGAGGGGTGATGCCGTCATGAAGGATCCGCCCTTCGTATTTCATGGACAATCGTTTCAGAGCGGACCGCGCCGTGTAGTCTAGACTAGCACATGACCAAAAATGGACCAATCAGAATGCAAGCTGTGAATGTTTTGATGAAATGGTTGTTGAATTGAAATCGCGAGGATCTGAAGTGTGAGAGCCTAGGCTAAGCAGCATATAGCAACTTTCAAGGGGTTATATTGCTATTTTTGTTATTTATTGAATAAGGAAAGACTACCGCATCGAGAAATTGTTAAATTGTCTTTGCATTTTTATCCATATTCAGGAATTTACGACGAATGACAGCTTGGATATCAACTTTAGAACGAGAAATCAAGCTCGGATGCTTAAGCCTTCAGAACACATGCTAACGTGGAATCTTTGATTTTTCAAGCGGGGATGTACACATTTGAGGCTTAGCTACGGAGAATATTCATAACGAAGGAGTCTTTATATTATTTTGTAGTTCAAAAAAGTGCCGTTGGTGCCTTAATATTGCAATCCTGAATACTACACGGGATCTTACGTGTATTTTGTGTGCCGAATGCGATAGTTCTGGTACTTATTCCGCCGAAGCCCATTCTACGTCAGCCGTACTAACATCAGCTGGCGTCGAGTATGCGGAGTTAATCTATGGGCGTTTGTGTAGTAGATGTCGTATGTTCAGGTCCAAGCGCTCTAACTATGTCCGTCGCCTTTGGCGAAATCGTATTACATCTTCTACGGATAGTGAGGACCAAAAGTCATCTAAATTAGATACTCACCAAAGTAGTGATTTTGAGCGTGATTTAAAAGCAGCTTCACATATATTTTTAAAAAGATTAAAAGAACGACAATTGGAATTACTTTTGGACGCAGTGGAAAGCAAAGGTGGTGCGGCCACGGCCTGCGTTCTACTACCGCGTGGCGAACTTAAAATCGCACATAAAACATTGTCTCCGGAAATTTTATGTTGTTTACTATTCCGGTGGCCAGATTTACCAAATAATGGCTCGGAATTACGGCGACTCAAACACACATGCAAATTCAATAAAGACTCGGCCGAATCGGCGGGGTATGTGTGTTGTAACCCATACCATCTCAGCAGACTTGCCAAAACACCAGGTAAGTTAAAGTGTAGCACATGGCACTTGCTAAACCTGGGATATCCAAAACCTGTATTGTCACATGGATAAATCAATAGTTAGTAATTAACAATGCATTTTTATGTCATAATAACAAATTATTAAAAGTGTGGTAAGTTATTGGTATTAAAGTTTGATATGGTGTAAAATAATTGAACAATTGAATATCACATTGAAAGAAAGTCTACACATGGCATTTAACAGTAAAGTATGAGCAATGTCAAAGATCATTTGTTTGGTAAGTAGAAAAAAAAGTTAATGGTTTTCCTTACAAGTTTAAACATTGCAATCTTACGGTAAATACAGAAACCAAATAAAGCTATTTATTATGCATTGACAACATTGTTTCATCGTTGCAAGTGATTTAAAATGATGGCATAATAAGCCAACCAGACCGGCTCTGGTACCCCTTAATAATTGGTATGGACTTTTTGGGTAAAATAATGTTGTTTTTTTTTAAATATTTTAAAATTAAATTGCAAACCTCCGAATTGGTTAAGAGTTGTGATGTTTTTTGGAGGTTTTCTGGAGTTAACGATACCCCTAAACAAAAAAGAAAGGAATGTTTACTGTGATTATTCAGGAGATGGAAATTCCAATGCCCATAGAAAAGGAAGCCCACTATCTAAATGGAATTGTTAATATTACCATATTATTGCAGTGTGCTAAAATCTGATTAGTGGACAGAGATATACTGTACTTCTGCTCGTATTTTCACCCACCCTAAAACTTCTTTTAAGTTCTTTACGCAGCTCAATTTCAAATTATATTTTTAATGATAATCTGCAAAATGCTGTCTTGCTGTAAGTCACTGATCAATTCCTTTGAAACAATAAGAAAAAAAAATGTTTGATATACTCAAAACCCGAAAGGTCCACTAATTAACTTCAAGTCAGAAAGTATAATGCATACTCCAAGCAATGAGGTACGTGCCATCGTGACAGGATTCAATTATTTGGGCATAAATTATGTCATCATCAAGAATATATACTATACTCAATGTACAGCAAAGGACATTCAACTATTGTACCAGCCTCTTTGTAACCAAACAATGCGACATATATTTGAAAGCCTGCAGCATTTTGCATTATGCATGTTCAGTATGTAATCATAGACACAGTCAGTGATGAGAGCATATAGGCCACTTTGTTAGACTGTATTTATAACGCTTTCTGGTGGTAATTCTAATAATGAAGATTTCATGCACAATTACGCAGTCTGTTTTCAAATATCTCTAGAATTTTAATTTGATGTGTACTATAGCTAACAGTTTATTGTACTATGAGCACATGCATATAAAACAAAGACTAAAAAAAATCATACTTTAAAAATGCTTGGTGGTAAAAACTGTAAGCAAAAAGCTTTTTAAACTATTGAAGGGTTTGCAATGAATTTTGACAAACATGTAGATATATTTTTTGACTATTTTTATACATTCAATTTCACCAATTTTACATGCGTATGCATCTTATGCATTTTAAAAAATAAGATAATAAAAAATATCCTTGATCACACATGTTGGAATTTTATTTCCTAGATCAATAGACACTGTACTATACCCTAAATAAAATCAACATAGAGGGCCCCACCATCATAGTAGACATTTTGCCACTACCATTATATTACAAATAATGTGGGAGATGCAGGATTCTCCGGCCGTACACAGGTACTGTGGTTGGTGTTGAAGAGTAGTCAGTTTTCCAATAACCTGGATTGGAGACTCAAATTTTATCTTGCCGTAACTGCCAAATTCCATGTCTTCAATAAATCCCTTCTTCCATCAAGATCTTTTAATAAACCTTGCTTACAGTATGTGACTTTTTCTTTCTGTTTACAATATGCAGTAAACTTATATCTTAGAGAAAGAATATTCCATTTATAATTAGTGGCACAAAATTTATTGTGGATCGCATACATTTAAATTAGCTTTTGTTTGATCAAATCACAGCCTAATGGGTTTACTGTGCGTCAACTGCCATCCACCATGTCACATTTTATACTTTGTAAATTACTATGTAGGATAAATTTTCATGAGAATGATTATCACGACACAAAAGAACCTACAAACATCAGCATTTCAGACAGAATTTCTAAACATAAAATGAGTATTTTACTTAGCATTGGTATAGCATTGCACACTACACAAGGGTAATAACCTCATATTGTGAAGCATTCAATATTGATTACAATTAATAGTGCTGCAAAAGACCTTGCAAATAAATGAACTCAATTTACTTTATGTTAAACATTTTCTCATTAATTTTCAAAAAACTTAAATACAATGCCATGCTGTATAGTAATTACCAAATTTTATTTTATTTAGCAAGTGATATTTATCATATAACATTGTAGTTGTTTACGCATTGTAACATTGATTGATGATGACAGAAAACTAAAGATTTTGCATGAACCCTAGACCTTTGTGTAAGTAGGCAGGAGGTCTAACCATCAAGTTGCAGGTCGCCACTCAGCAGTTTCTAAAAATGTTCATTTAATTTGGATTGTATGACTCCATTTGAAAGAATCTGTGATTGACATATGGTTGTATGATTATGGTTCACTAATAATGCAATATATACATTGTTTCTTGGATCGGCATTAAGCTCGCGTCTCCCACAGACATTTGCTTTTTCAATATTTTGCTACACACTGAGTTAGGCGATTTACATAGATGTAACTGATTAATTTCATATGGTGAAGTTTTGATTTTATGTTTAATAAACCACAAGCTCCAATGCTATATTAATTGCTGTTCATAACATGTATATTTGATTTATATGTTGACATAGCAATACTTATTAACATTTTTGTAAAAAATACAGTAAAAAAAAGTAGACAATTTAAAGTCTTTGAGATGATAAATGTTTCCTCAGACGTAATCGTTTGCGATTTGTTGATTACTATGAGGATTCAGTAAATCTATTGCTGCTTTTGCTTTGGGTAAAAACTGCAATGATTCTCTGTTGAAATTCGTAATTTGACGGATAAATGCAGCAGGTCGTCTAGTTTCTAGCGAAGAAAGCACTGTGATAAGATAAGCAGTTGAAACAGTAAGTCGTCTTATTCATGTGAGCTTTGGCTTTGGTTCTCATAACTAGATTTACATACATGTTTGTCAGCAATGCTAAGATTTACATCTTTCCTACCTCTGGATTTATTTAACATATTTCATGCCATTCGAAACAAGTCCAGTCTTGCTGGCAATTAAACGGAAACATTGGTAACATTTAGGAATTATTAGCTACAATGTAGAGTAGTGTGGCCATCCAGCAAAGTGTAAACAAAGTAATAAATAAATGAATAAATAAACGATGACAGATGTAAAGATTACTTTGTTTAGTATGGACATTATGCATTGAAAACGATGGTTTAGCAATAGTTACTGTACATGGTGAAAAGAGACTTCAAGTTTTGAACTGTGTGGTTACATTTCATTGACCATGTCAAAATCTCAAATAATTGTAGAAAAATGTCGCTAATCCATCAACTGGCATCTGATAACGCATTAAGATTCTATAAAACATAGTTTTTGTTAGGCCAAATAAAAAATATATCTTTTAAGCATCAACCGCTGGAAAATTTTAAGAGGAGGAACGGTGGTATTTATTTTTTTAATTTTTTACTATTTTTGCAGAATATTTTGAAATGGTAATCAACATATTCATGTCATCCAGTGGTGACGCTAGATTAGGTCCAGGTGGGCGTGGTTGCCGGTTTGGTATTGATGAGCAAAAAAAACCCCATTTTCCCGTTTTTGGTCCATTTTTATGTCCTCTGACCCTGGCCCTGCCCTCAGATTGTGTTTTATAAACCATGCATCTGTGTAGGCAACTGAATTTTACAGTACAAACAATGCCATATTTTACTTTTCTTTGTTTACGACTCTTTACTTAGAAATAATGTTTCTTGTAGTATTTCTGTAACCCAGAGTTCAGCTAATGCCAATTATGGTGGCAATTAAACCAACATTGAAAAGCAATGTTTATTACATGAAATGTTTATAGCATTATTAAAGGTATATTGCCACATTTACAGTGTTTTGGCTTTCTGCCTATGCACATATAGCATTGTACTTGTGCCATTACATTTGCGGTTTAAACAACCATGGAGGTATTAACGGTGTGGTCCATGATAAGTTACAAGTCCATGGTTACTAAATGAGGCTGTTATCTAAACAGATAAGTTGAAGGGTATTTTCAGGTGAGATGCCAGAGGTGTGCCACCTTTTCAAAATTGGTGGAGTGGAGTTGTCAAATTTGATGTTTCATGTCAGTATTTCAACTTGAATGTCCCAGAATATCTCAGTTTGTTTTTAATTCTTGATGTCATCCAATTATAATTTATTGGAGAGCAGAGGGACATAGTGTAGTATTATTTTGGGTTGGAAACCCTGAAAGGAAGAATAAAAACACAGTATAAGGTACTTTTAATTCTGAGAAAAAGTACAGATACTGTAAAGTATACTCAGTTACAGATTTATGGGGGGGGGGGGGGGGGGGG
>JAOTQE010005737.1:0-11232 GCA_025631205.1 Nesometra sesokonis
TAGTGTTGGTATAATAAGTGAAGTGACTACTGAAGATCGTAATTTATCTTATATTGTGCTTTCAGGGTTTTTTTGTATCGTACTGTTAATATCAGCATAGGAATATTGATGAAATAAAGTTTGTGGCAACCAACACCGTGGTCGTCCTTCTGTTTTTCTCGATGCTTTTCACTATCCAACTTTGAGGAGCCTCACACGCTCACATCTGGGGGTTGAAGCTAACTGATCAATACCAGATTACACTCACCACCACGACATTATGGTTACCATTGTTTTTTCGCACCATCGCAAAAAAAATGTCACTAAATTCTGTTTTTACAACTTGGGACCTCTATGTTATACCTCCCAACATTTTGAATCAGAGGCGGATTTAGGGAGATAGTTGTGTCCACCCCCCATATCAGAAGCTCCGGGTCTAAAATTTAATTGACCCAAAAAATAAATAAGACATATGTACGGGCCATGGATAACATAAAGAGGGTGCAAAAACACGCAAAATGGGAAAATAATGTTTGTGGTTTTTTTTTTGCTTATCAAAATCATAACTAGGAACCACACCCACCTGGACCTCCAAAGTGCACCCCCTTTTGCTGGACCCTGGATCCATCTATGATAATGTAAAAAGCGGTGGGATTGAGCATTTAAGCATGCAGGACTACAATGCTAATGAATTCACCTAAAATACAGTAGTTGCCTGTGCCTTTTATTAGTTTTAAGATATATAGCATCTTTTGTTTCTTTCATATTGTTTTTTCTTTATTAGTTTTAAGATATATAGAATCTTTTGTTTCTTTCATAATGTTTTTTTCAGTAGCAACTAATTACTGTATCATTTACGATTATTTATGAAAAAAAACATCTGTATAATAATTTATATTATCAATTTAAATACCTCATTTATAATCATTTTGTATATAATTAATTAGAATTGGGGTTAGAAAGTCACTACAATAGCATCTATAGCACACAACAAATTAAAATCATCACCGTAACGCAAAACGACGTCTACAGATAATAAACACTGATTGCTTGACATGTACATCGCAAGTATGTGTATATTCCTATATAAAAGTGAACTGTGTGTTTTAAACAGTGGGTTTTAAACAGTGGGTTTTCAATAAACAGTTAAAAGAGAGTATATGTTGCAGAGGCAAGCCAAAGGAGGGATATAAGTCGCAAAGGTAGTTTTCCATAATAGGCAGAAACGGGAAAATTGTCTTTTTTTTAAATTTCAAAATCATACAGTTTAAACCTTCAAAAAATGTTTAAACAAGTCGATCCAACATTAAGACGCGAAAACTTTGTGTAGTATAAATTAAAGAATAAGCATTAGTTATGTTGTACATGTGTTCAAGCATCAGACTAATATTATTATTGGAAGTGTAAAATATGGTTACATTTAAAATGATCTAGGCCTAGGCTAGTTGCAGTAGTTGGTCAGTGTCACCAACTGTTTGTGCACTGCACACCATCACTTTTATTTATCCAACAAAACCTGGCTAGTAACCCTATTTTCCAACCACCTAAACATACAAGGCGGTTAAAGATTAGAGTGCATCTACTGATTCAAATTATACAAGTAAGATCAGTGACCAAATGAAGCGATTCTTATCGTGCTTCATTATAGTCACAGAGCGTAGTAGCCTGATGAGTAAAAGTTGCTGATTTGTGTAACCTGATGCGTTAGTCACAATTTGCATAATTTTAGATTTAAAAATAATATACTGTATACAGTTTTAACAGTAAGCATTTACAAGTGTATTTATAACGATATTTTATTTCAATTTTAATGGTAATGTATTACCAGTTGATAATTAATTCTTTCAAATCTCATAGATATTTAAAGTAACACCCATACAATGCCAGTTATGTTATTTGCTGGTTATTATAAATTTTATATAGAAAGAACAAAACCCAAACTGTTACAAACGTGCGTGACCAGCCCGACAGGCATACAGACCGACCGACAGACAGAAATTTTTTAAAAGCTTTTTATAGAGATGCTTTCCGCATCTAAAAATGCAATTTTATATGACCCAGCTTAGTCATAATATACTGATAAGCAATTGTCTACATGTTCAAACTTGGATATTTTATAACTTCCAAGAAAACATCGTACGAAACTGATTTTGTACATGTTAAACATATGGTAAAGTATAGTTTCATAATTTACAGTATATATAACTTAATTTTCAATTTTTCAAATTATCCTTCTGTTGTCTTGGCTCTGCCACATACCCGAATGGGCATAACAAAAATGTCCATATTTTGACACTGAATATCGCCAAAATCACCTTATATCAGCTTTTAAAAAATTACTTACTCAAAGGATATTATGTCCCAAGTATACAGACCAAATTTCAATTTCTTCTCTTAAAAATCCTTTTCATTGGACCAAAATAAAATATATGAATAAAAAAGGCAAATTCAGGACATTTTTGTTTTGTCTTTTGCGCGCTAAATCTAAATGGAATAGTTGGGTTGCACGACCAAAGTCAGGGTCAGCTGTTTTTTTACCTTCCTTATCTCCCGATTTATAAAATTACCCCAAAAGTTACTTTGAAATTAGGTCAGGATTATTTTTTAAATTATGAAATTTACAGAAAATACAATAAAATAGTCTAAAATACAGTCAATATTTCTGATTGCTGACTGACCAAACCATATGCTTGGCCAACACAGTACCTTTTTAGGCATTTACCATATTACAATGCTATTTAGTTGTAGTTGTCTAATTTATCTTTTAGTGTTTATCGTCATAGATATCAAAGATGTGTATCTATTATGTGCGTATATCCTGTAGACAAGATTTAACTATTGTGAACCATTAGTGGATTTCACTCAAGAAGATGAGAACAGGTGCTAAATGATGGATAGACATCGATGCTCCACATTTATAGCTCTTTTACTATGTTTATGCACGTCAGTTATGAATGCAATGTAATTGCATGTTAGTTACAATTCATAGACATGCTTACTGAAAATAAAAATGTAATGGCTCTGTAGCTTTGTAGTTAACATGCTTGTTTACCATTTCCAAGGTCTTGGGTTCAATCTTGACAAGTTCTAGAATTATTTTTATGACATCAATGCCACTGCCTAAGCCTCGTAATGAGTTTTAGGCTATGTTCAGATTCATGGCTTAAGCGAGGCTTAGCGTAAGAAAGGCGAAAGCTAATCTGTGGTATAACGACCAAGGTGTTCAGACACAAGGTGTAGCACAAGTCATAAGCAATTTTAAAATTGATGCCACTGGGGTTTTCTATGACTAGTTATCCGTAATTGACTGGCCAATGTACACCAATTGCAAATTTTGATTGGACAACGCATAACACAGGGACAACCATTCAGTTGTACAAGGTGTAGCTCCGTAGCTTACGCTAAACAAGGTTTTGCAGGAAGCACATGTTACGCTCCGGATTAGGGACTTACGCTAATCGCTAGCTAGTTCAGAACAAATATTCGTACGGCACGTATGTTACGCTCCGCTTAATCATTGAGTCTGAACATACCCTATGTTTATAAGCATGATATGGTATATCTATCCTGCAATTGGTGTTTACGCTGTTGGATGTGGATGAAATTAAAAAATATATAATTTTATTTATTTAGTTATTTTTAGTTATTTATTCAGATTTAATAAAATATACAAAAGGCAGCACATGCTGAAAGTATCGCACTTACAATATAAAGTAAAAACATCCAAAATTAACAAAATAGATACAGTACAGTAAAGTAATTAACCACTAGTAAAAATGAAAATAAAATATATACTATCATGATACAAAATAATTTTATAAACAATATAAAAGAAATGGCAGTAGAATCGCAAGTAAATTAGGATTTAGTACAGTTTCATCCGGGGGAAGGCCGTTTAACAACATTTATAACCCCCGGTTGTACTGGGGGAAGGCAGTGAAAAGACTCATCAAAGTATCTTCAGTGTTACTTCAAAAAAGTTGGCCAGTGGTATATCCAGGGGGTTCATAGGGTGCTCGAGTACTACCCTTCAGAGGTAGACAAAAATAAATTTGCTATTTAAGTATGAAGATATGGTACTTATGCAACCGCATGAGAGGAAACGTGCATTTGACTTCTAAGGAAAATGTATATAATTCCATCATGCAAAATGTCTTTAATTTTTTATTTGTCAGTCGGTTAGAAATATTTTTCTTAATGGATTTCTTACAATTTTAGGATAACTCGACCCCCTTTACAGTTAAAACAGTTGTTATAATTTTAATAGATCAGGTATTAGACTCTGCCCTCCACGTACACTGCGATGTCGCTACAGAAAATCATTTGTGCCAAATTCTGTTCATATATTTAATAACAGTGTTGAAAGATAAATCAAAGTTTTACTATTTTAGTCAATTTTTTAAACAATTTCAACTTTTTTAAAATTTATTGTTTTAGACTAATTTTTCACTATGAAAGTTGCAATTTCATATTTTTAAACTTTTTAATATGTTTATGTGTACCTTTAAATGATTGTAATTATCGAAATGCTGTACAGCCAGAATTTCTTTTTATGTTTTTATGATATGAAGACAATAAAGTATCTTGAATAATTTAATTACTGCAGTAACTGCAGCTGGAAATTTATATTGTTCCTAAACCAAATTGAATAGCGAGACATCCATCATCAAAGGTTTTGGGCTATGATGCTGTTATATTTGATCAATTAAAAATGTGAAACCTCTCTCGCACTTCTTTCATCGATGATTGGTTTTCACAAGATCGTTGGAGCTATTGAGCTTGCGAGATCTTGTTATAATGTTTAAGAACCTTTAAGTTATATTATTCAAAATTATAAATTGTTCTGTTTATAATGTGTACAAATAAAAATCTTTGATGTAATATTATCATTTTCTAAAGTACTTAAAAGTTGAATTTAGTGTGATGTTGTTTTCTTAGGATCCACTTAAAAACTTAATGCCAACAGATTAAAATAAAAACCATTTAGTTACAAGCAGACGATATAGTACCACAAATGCCATCAAGTTTGTTTCTAAATTGCCTCATTAATAGTGTTGGCAAACTCTTTCAGTTACGCTAATGTATTCAATACTCTCTAGGGGATTAAACTTCCTTTTATTGAGCCCAGACTGAAGGAAGATATGTGGATACTCCGAGTCTCAATGCAGAAATGATTGAATACGGTTTATTTAAGCAATTGTACACGGCTAATTGTCTGGTTCTATATATATACATATCGTATCAAGTCCATTTGGTAGTTTGTTTTATGCTTATCTTGATGGGTTTAATGACTTAGTATTCATCTTGGTTGTAGTTTCTTAAATGTGAGCGGCTTTTCACCTTTGACAACTGTTCGTGCTAAAATGTAATCCGTAATATCCATAGAGAGATTAGCATGTGTTTTTATGTCACTATTTTATCATGTACAGGTAGAATATACTTGCATAAGTTGAATTCATTCATCCACAAATTCAGAAATGCTTAGAATTGAATAATATTATTACAATTATACTGGGATTCTTTGGTGTACTATAGTGTGATCATGGCTGCCTACTCAGACACGAATTTAAGGGAAAATTAACAGGCTTAAGCCCCCTCCCCCCCCCCTAAAATTGACCCAAAATTTGTTTTTTATTTATATAATGGCAATAAGGTACAAATAAAAAATAGGTGCACAGTGGCTGTATGTATGGGGACCCCTACAAGATAAGTTGCACCTATGTAAAAGAAGTTCTTGCTTGTCAAATGATTTCGTGACTTAAGCCCCTAAAAATGTCAATCCTGGATCCACCCCTGCTACCTATCCCAAGGTCTTAGGTTCAATCCTGGACCAAGTGCTAGAAGTCGAGACTGTTAACTATGCAATTGTTAATAGATTGTTATTGGATGCGGTTTTTTCACTGGATACTGATACAATAAATAAAATATCAAAAGTTTGGGTTTCATTTCATTTACATCATTTTATAACAAATAAAACACAAATTAATGTTTGTCAGTAAAATCGTAAAAAAAAAACAGAATAAAAAAAACTGTTTAATATATAGAGGGCATATAAAATGAAGAAAAATTTTAAGTATTGCAAATATATCAAAGTTGATAGTGAAACTAAAGAAGCAAATTATTTATCATGGGCCCGTTACTACTGCCAGAACGGGCGAACGCCATTCAATGACATTTATTTTTTTCCGGTAGTACTGGGTCTATGCAGCAAATGGGTTAATGAGATTTATGTATTATAATATTAATTGTTTTATAATAATCATATTACCAAACGAACGTTTTGACAGCAAACAAGTAATAAATTTAAATAAAAACAAAATAATTTTTATTATTATTTTGTAGCCACAAGGTCTGAGATTTGTTCACTGATGATGGCGGTTGTTGCACCGAAACATGTCTGCTGATATGAGACTGTAAAGCCTTCTTTTTGTAAGTAATTACATCTAGTAATCTACATCTAGTTCAACAATTTTATCTGTACCCTCTTCTTGTACAAAGTCGTATGGTGATAGAGCATTTTCTGTTGCTGCCCCAAAGTTGTGGAATGCCCTTTAAAAAAAATAACACTGTTAACATGGTAGATAATGGTGGTGACAAGGTAGATATAGGTAGTTATACAGGGTTAACACTGTAATAACTACAATACACCAACCTTGCTAACTATATACCACATTATTATCAATCATTATTACCAAATAACACAAGGTCAGCTCCCCTCACAAAGCAGGCTACCAAGGAGATATGGTCAGCAATGCCCTAAAAGTACATAGGAAAATACAGCCATTAATTGACCTTCATTCTAATTAAAACTGACACCATGACAAACAATCAATTACTAATTGAACTTAAGGTACCAATAGCATCAACAAATATATTACCTAGTTACTAGGTAGTTCTCTGTAATGCTAGGTAGATCCTCCTAGTAATTTAACATGGTCGATCCACCTTGTTGGAGGATGTTATTTTTTTCCTTCCACTGTCTGTTTCTCTCAATATTTTCAAGAAACAGTTGAAAACGCATCTTTTCAGTTTATTTTAAGATTTAAAAAAAAAAAAAAAAAACCATAAAAATTTGTAAGAAACAGTGATTACAGCTTATTTTTCTAGTGCGCGAGCGCATAGACACAGTAGTATTATGCGCTATAAAAGTCCCACATCATTATTATTGTTATTGTTGTTGTTATTGTTATTGTTGTTGTTGTTGTTGTTATTGTTATTATTATTAATTGTGTGTGGCTACAAAATGAACATAAAAGCTGTTGTGTTAATATTTGAATTTAATAATCCTATTAGTAGTTACAATGAAACACATGTCCAATAGCTCAAAGTTAAATAATAGATGGAATGCCTATTTTTATATTTATTTTAATTAATAATGCTGTAATATATGATTAGAAATTATATTGCAAGTCCGTAGCTGCCTGTGCTATTAGTCAGGTTTCAACCTGACCACTTTTTGGCAGATTTAGCACATCCTATATTGAATTATACATATCAGTATCAACTAATCGATCTTTCTATTTATCAACAATTTGTGTTGGGGAATTTTGTGTATAGTGTGTACAATATAAGTCATCAGCACAGCGTAAGAGGATGGGGAGCGAAGTTTCACCATATTTTTGCGTGGGCAATCTCCATCCTCGCTTCTTGAGGGAAATCCCAAATTTGTTTTAATAAAATAGAAAGAGGCCTTTGACGAATATTTTATGAATGTGTACCCAAGATGCTTTGGATCAGTTTTTAAAGACTTATTATTTTCAACACACCCTCTGGTCTAGTCAGTCTGGACCCTGACTGGGGCCCTCGATGGCAGGCAGGCCCCCAGTCACTATTTACTCGCTTGTTTTCAACCTGGCCGCTTTAAATATGATGACTACGGCCCTGTATTTTATAATTATACTGTTTATAAAATATACTAAAAATTTGCACTTCAAAAGTAACTCCATTTCCAAGTCTGAAGGCTCATAGGGCTGGAGCTTATTTAAAGTTTCAGTAGCGTGAAGCGGACGAGAATATGATACTCCCCCGGATGGGATGCTAGTCCATCGCAGGTTACATCCCAGCAATTTGCTGGTACCCATCATAAAGTGCGTTGCTCAGCTGCACATGCAACTGGCGTTAGTGAGTTTTGAACTCCCGACCTCTCAATTGAGATTCTGACCCACAATCATTGCGTCAAATGCTCTCACACTTCAAAAGCTAACCAAAAAAACCTTCAAAAACCTTTGTAATTTTTCTGATTCTTTGGTGTAAAACAATTTTAAATACCCTAATTTCTATTTTCAAATTCCTTACTTTCATGTAACTTTAACAACATGTTAATTTAAAAGTTACATTTAATGATTATTGGTAATTTTTAAGTGACATACATCTTTACGAATTACAAATTGTTAAGAAACAAATTTTAAAATCAGATAATTTTCCATCCAGTGAACGATGTAGCGATATTCTTTATGTTAGCTCATTAAAGACTTCTGTCGCTTTTTAGTGCTTTAATGTATTATTTGCACCTGTTTTGGATTTAACAAAATATTAACTCAATGCTTACATTGGACTTGTTCTTTGCTTTGAACGCAAATGCTTTATTTCCCTTATGCTTTAAGTCGTTTGCTACTAAATGTAAAACCTGGGAATTGAGTAAAGAAAAAAGTCAAACAATATTTATATTAATACTTGCCTTGACATGACTGAAAAAGCATTTTCAGATACATTTTCTTAATATCAACTGTTTTTTTTTTCAAGTGTCTGTGCCATACATACCAACATTGACAGAAGAAAATGGGAAACTGACGCAAAACACCATGGAGGGCAGTATCGGCCCAAGAACATTTGGGTGGGATTTCGTTTGCCTGTTCTGTTTTGAATTGTATTTTATTAACCCTTAAAAAAGGTGGGTTTACCATGTTAAATTACTAGGATCTACCTAGACCCATAGAGAACTAGGTATGGTAGTATATTTGTTGATGTTATTGATACCTTAAGTTCAATATGTAATTGATTGTCATGGTGTCAATTCTAATTAGTCTGAAGGTCTATAATTAATGACTGTATTTGTAGGGCATTGCTGACCATATTCTCGGTAGGCTCCCTTGGGATTGGAGAAGACCTTATGTTAATTTAAGACATTTATGGGTCTTGATTATAATGGGATACTATATAGATAGGTAGCAAGGATGGTGTATGGTAGTTATTTCAGGGTTAACCCTGTTAACTACATATGTCTACCTTGTTGCTACCATTATCTACCATGTTATTTTTTTCAAAGGGAATAATTGTAAAACTTTGCAATCAGAGAACAATGAAATTACATGGAAAACTCTCAATCTAACAAACTAACATGTTAATCCAATTAACTTGGTATTCTGAGCTATTTTTCGGCTAATAAACAGCCCTCTGTGTCCAAATTTTAAAGTAACATCCGAAATGTGAGTTCGTCATAGACTTAAAACCTGCCATTTTTATGTTAACCTCTTTTTTTTTTATTAAAAAAATAATATATGGCCATTGCATACAAACAGCAGATTTAAGACCACTTCACACATTTTAAATAAGTTTTCAATAAGCATTTAGCAGGATTTTACTAATTAACACAGACATTAAGCCATTTGAAAAGCATTGTGCTAAATTGTTTCATTTTATATAAACACTTTGATCTATTGAAATTTAATATATTTTATTTTTCAAATGCTAGGAGCCCCATGAGCGAGCATTTTTTGCTACCAGAAATATTCTCTGTTTACTGAACCCATGTTAAATCGAACACGCCCGTTTTTTTCCAGTAAACCAAACAGCAAACTGTTGTCTTGTATTCATATCAAGTAATTCGCATAACATGACTACTTTACATGAATATTATTAAAACTAATACTAGGTATTAGTAATATATTAAATTATAATATTAAGATGTTTAGAGTAGTCCTACTGTAGCTTAACATAGACTAGAGCTATAGTAGATGACTAAAGAATAAATTGCTTTCATTTTAAGATTATGTCTTATAAAAAGCCACAAATGTTATTTCTATTAAATTTTATTTTTATTTAAAAAATTCTTTCCTTTAAAAAAATTCTTTTTATTTCGTGTCACATCCAGCAGCAAGTTTTACTCGCCACTTACAGGATGAGATCTATGTCATGCTTTCTAAACCAAGTCTCATTACGAGGCTTGGAGAGTGGCGTTGTTAAGTCGTGGGATGGGAACCAACCTAGCGTTCAGCAGCTTTGAACCCAGGAACTCGAGATTGGAAGGCAAGCATGCTAACCACCAAGCTACAGTGCCACTCCCATGTTATTGTTAAAAACATTTTTTATTATTATTAATAAATAATAATAAATGTTTTTGTTTTTGTTCTCAGTTGAAGCCGGTGTACCATGTGTTAAACCTTTGATGTTGGTTCGAGATAATTCTACTGTATATATAATTCTTAATGCAGCCTCTTGGCTACTCTGTTTTATATTGTTGTATGAATTGATTTATAATAAAATACCATTAAATAAATACAAAATACATTTATCTTTTAGTTATTCATTTTTCACATAGGTATATTTTATTAGGTCTAGTTATTGATTCAAATTTTATTTAAATTATAGATGAAACATTCCATTACTCTATTTTGTTACTTTAACTCTAGTAAAAATAATAAAATGTTTATAAAATAAAAAGCATAGATAGAAGAAGAGAAAAGAAATATGACAAAGAAACCCAAAATAGACAATGCTTTAAAACCATTATTAAATGGCATTCATCATTAGAGGTCAAGACGCTGGCTGCCTGTCACATTTCAAAATTCAATAGATGTAAAATGACTGATAAAATAGTCCATTTGCAATTAATGAGTATGATTTGCTTTTACAAAGTTTTTTTACCTTCATAAATTCTTGCCTTAAGATACCAATAAAACATATAATAACATTTTTATGTCTTGCAGATTTCATGCCATAGGTTTGAATACATATTCCTACATTGTATGTGTACTGTAAATAGGAGTATGACAGAGTTTATATCACGATATAACACACCATAAATCTTAATAACTGTAGTAGTGAGGCTGCCCCTAAAATGTATCTTGAAAAACTTGATGTATGTTAAGAAATCATCTGAAAGCTTTCCTAAAATTTCAAGGGACAAAATCTCTAATTTCAAATGAAGCTCTGTATAAATTTTTCGAATTTGCTACATTTTTTTCAAGTTAACGTTACTCACCCAGGGGCGGATGCAGACTTCTGGAAAAGGGGGGCGGGGGAAGGAAGGGTGGG
>JAOTQE010005748.1:0-11232 GCA_025631205.1 Nesometra sesokonis
TATACCTCATTAAAATGACTGTAAAATATCAGAAGGTCACTCAGTGAGGTCTGCTGTCTCACAGACCTCCAAATGTTACCTGCCTATGCTTATCCTGATACATGGCTATTGGAAGCTCGTTAAGGGATAATTAATCACTCTCTAGGGCTTACAGAATCTAGACTAAAAGTTATGAAAACGTACCCTAAAAGGACATGCTCCACTCTCTCCCCTCCCTAGGACTGATTCCTCCATCTATAATTAATTTCAACCTATTAATTTTTAAAATGACATCTCTCATTTAACACAAGGTCAGCTCCCCTCTCAAGGGAGACTACCAAGAGTGGTCAGCAATTCCCTACCAGAACAAAAAACTTCAGAGTACTAATCAGAACAGACATCATAACAAATAAACAATAACTTTTTGACCTCAATAAGCATCAACATAATGCTACCTTTACTAGGTAGTTCTCTGGTGCTAGCTTGGTCTTAATACTAGTCTAGTATTAGTAGTACTGGTCTAGTACTTTAACATGGTAAACCTACCTAGTTACATGGTAAACCTACCTAGTTACATGGTAAACCTACCTAGTTACATGGTGTTATTGTTTATATTTATCTTCAAAGGTGTGCCTTTGAAATTGGTGCTCAAATTTGCATTATTGTTGTTGTTGGTGTCAGAGCTCCCAAGTCTCACTATTTTGGCAAAGTCTCACTATTTTCCAGTCAATCTCAGTCTTTCACTATTTTTGACATTTTCTCACTATTTTTGATATTTTCCCACTATTTTTTTTGAATTTACACTATTTTTTCTGAAATCACACAAAAAACATATGATTCTGTGTACACAATACCAGACCACAGATCTCAGATTATCCAACAACAGAAATTAACTGTACTTTTTAATAAAACAATGATTTTCCTATTGAAAGTACACATCAAAGGGGTGCACATTCTTAAATTCACGGCTCATATTTTTGGCCAAATTTCAAATTTTTGGTCGTTAATTTGACAAAAATAAATCTCACTATTTTTGGATCTCCAAACTTGGGAGCTCTGTGGTGTCGTCATCGTCATCGCCGCTGCGTCTGTTCTAATTAATTATATCTAATCTGATATTATCATCGTCACCTTCACTGTTGTGCCAAATAAAGGCAATATTTAATATTACTATTAATGTAAATTTGAATTTCAAGGTTGAAGAGTCTGAAGACAATGCAGCTAACAGCAAGTCAGATCCCAAGAAAAAAACCATTGATGAATTATTCTTTCCCAGGGTGCTTGCAACTAAGGTAAGTGGATTGTTGAAGGCTATGGGCACTGTACATGATGGACGTGCAATGTGAGGTCTCACCATGAAACATTTGCATCATAAGTGTGTTTTTTGTTTAGTCAGATAATAGCCAAAAGTGAAAATTCTTTAGTCGAGGTAAAAATCACCTACTTAATATCTACAATGGCGACTAAAAATAGAGGTAGATCTATTAAAGACTAAACTTTATCGGTTGTTGCTGGTAGTAATGAGAATAGTTTTTTTTTACAAATTTCACCGTAGCTTATGTTAAACCATGTAAAATAATCCATGTGTGAATAGTAACAAGATTTAACTTTGATATGTTACCCATGGTCATAGTAAAATATTCTCTTTTTTAAATCCAGTTCGATTACAGCTGTAGTAAAGCTGAGAGGGGATATTTATTCAATAGATGTGGTGTTTTCTTTATTAGAATATGTGAGGTCTCACCACAAAATGAGTCGCATCGTAGGTGAGGTCAAATTGAGATAATCATAAAAATAGGTCTAAAATCAAATTTTTGAGAAATTTATTTTTAATCAATTATGAGTACTATGGTACTTAAATTTCATTATAATATAACTTTTAAATAAGTTTTCAGGATGGAAAGTGTCATTCAGGCAGATTTTCTGAGATTGATAGTCTTTTGTTTCTTTATTTTTCAATTGCTTTATGGGTGATATTCTGAAAACCGTGTTTCCGTGCATGAGAACTTCAAATGTTCATATCTTTGGATGTACCTATCCAATGAATGTTATTTAAAGTGTAGATTATAACTTATATTATGCTCTAGTAGAGGGTACCAATAACTCAATTTTGGATTTTCCTACCATGAGACTCATTTTGTGGTGGGACCTCACATATATTCTAATATTGTACACACAATTATTTCCCGCTATATTACTTAGTTATATTTTATCATAAAATGATAAGCTCTGTTCTCGAAGCGTCTTTCCAAATTAATTGTTTAAATAATAACGAGGACAGAGCAAAATAGTAAGACAGTAGAAACATCAACTAAAGTTTAAATCATATTTATTCAAGCTCTGCCCAGTCCTCTTCTGGACACCTCTCTGTTTTCGAACTAAACAAACACATTACAATTGATTTTATACTACATCTGCTTTTTAACATAACAAAAGAAACCTAGGCAATTTTAAAATTTTTGCATTTTAAAACATTTGCATATAAATTAAAGATAATTAAAATAAAAAGAAACAACAAAACAAGATCTTTTACCAAAACACAACTTATCTGTTTATCTACTTTAGCAAACTATTTTGGAGTATGTGCAAAAGATGTTTTATTCAATTTTGCAACCCGAGGCCAAGAGCTTGCCACTTGCCATCCAGTTCCTTTTCAACCTGTTTGACCGTGAACAGAGGAAGCATAAAGTAGGAAATGATGTGCTGAAGGCTTGGAAAAACCAAAGGTAAGACCCCATAAAAATAATTATTAGTTTATCACTTTACCATAGCATAAGAACTGATGAGGGAATGGAACTTCCCCAAAAGTGATGCACGCGCGGGTGATAAACTAATAATTTTTTTAAGGAGCCTAAAATGTTTGCATTCATAGTATATAATCACAAGTGGCGCTGTAGTTTGGTGGTTAGCATGCTTGCCTTCCAATCCCGAGGTCCTGGGTTCGAATCTGGCTGAACGCTAGGTTGGTTCTCACGACTTAAAAACGCCACTCACCAAGCCTCATAATGAGACTTGGTTTAGAAAGCATGCCATAGATCTCATTCTGTAAGTGGCGAGTAAACTTGCTATTGGATGTGACACGAGATAAAAAAAAAATTAAATAGAAAATTTCCAGTACAACCACCTCCTGTGAATGACCACTCATAAGCTGGAGAATCATATCCAACCAGAGCTAGACCAGTGGATAAACAACGTCATCTAGCCATAATACACCCAATTAGCAACCTTGTTTTACTTCGTGTTTAGTGGATATGTTTATAAATAGAGGGCGATTTTGGACTTCGCTGTGTAAAAGAAGCTAAAAAATGACAATTTTAAAATTTATGTTTTTGTATTTCTTCATTGGTAAATCATTCCGAGCAATTGGGATACATTCATAAATCTTTTTTACACTACTCTTCATTTTATTTAAATTGGAATGGATTAAACCCGTCCATAAATTTGCTGTAAACTATGAATGGTTGCAGACCACCATGCAGACAGTGCTGATCAAATAGTGCACATAGCGGCTAAGCTCTCCTAAGTGGATCAGAATACAGTATTTTTAGACGCGGAAAGCGTCTCTATAAACAGATTTTCAAAAATGTCTGTCTGTCCGTCGGTCTTGTCATGCACGTTTGTGACTATACGCGCTTTGTTCTTTCCATATATAATTTCTGATAGCCAGCATTGTATGGGTGTCACTTAATATCTACGAGATATGAAACAATTAATTACTCATCAACTGGTAATACATTAACATTAAAATTAAATAAAATATTGTTATAAGTACACTTTTAAATGCTTACTTCCTTATTAAAACTGTGTACAATATATTTTTTGTTTCTGGAGTTATGCAAATTGTGAATAACGCCTCAGGCTACTACACTCGGCGACTTTAACCAGAGGCGTAGTCGTAGAAATTTGAAATTTGCATAGCAGATGATGTTAATAGTATAAAAGCAAGCACTCTACAGACTGATTCATTCGATCACTGATCTTGCTTGTATAGTTTTGGATCAGTATAGGCGGTTGTAGAATAGGAATACTAGCCCGGTTTAATTGGCTAAATAAAAGTGATGGAGTGCATTGCACGAACAGTTGGTGACACTGATTAGCTACTGTGCGCAGCTTTCCACGTCTTATTGTCGGATCGACTTGTTTTAAAAGTCTTATTTTTTCCTAATTTAGAAACTTTTTAGTCTGTATGAATGAAAATTCTAATTATTTAAAATGGTTTTTAGTTCTCTTCCAAACTACCTTGTCAAGACTAAAAACTAAGTTGTAGAAAAATTAATGGAAGATGTCCCAAAAATCGCAATGAAAGCGCACACTTAGTGAGCAGACGCTCTTGGTATTCACAGGTTATAATTTTTTTAACAATTTCTTTTTTGTATTCTCTAGTTTATGTGAAAGGTTTTGGGTTACAGTTATCAACCACCCCGAGTACGTATTTGATATACCAAAGACAAATCAAGTGAAGGACGCCCTCTCTGTTATTTCCAATGCATTTACCGATTCATGTGCAACAGCCGAACCACAATTCTCCAAGGTATATTGTTTGTTTTTGTAAGGAGAACACTTAACTGGCGTGTCTAGCTAGTTCTTATAATTGAATAAGTGCCCTATTAAGTATTTCTTATTAATATCCACAGTCATTGGATGAATGGTAGCCTGTCTCACAAGCCTTATGGTTGGGTTTATTCACTTTTACTACTTGATTCCTTTTAAGGCGCTATTAACGTCCATACCCATACTCATACTATTTTAGTTTAGCCATAAGGCCTGTTAAAACAATTCATGGGTGACCATTTGCACCCAAAATACGGGTGCGAATGGTCACGCTTGATTGAATTCGAAAATCACATGATATCATTGCATCACTCTCTCATGCTAATCAAAGTTTGGAATTGCGAAGGCCTTCAGGCTGGGTTCTACCCATGGAGAAAAGAAAATCTCTAGGCCTAGGGAATGTAATGGACAATTGCAACTGCTTGAGAAATAAGAAATTATTTTTTTAATATGAATAGAACAAAATTAAATTCGTGAGAATACTTTTCAGGTATAATTTGTTGTTTGGTAGTTTCTCAACTGGTGCTTGGGTTTTAGGTCGTTCAATTGGAAAGGAAGCATTTTGGTTGGTTGGTCGATCTTACTGTTGCAATTATTTCGAATTGCCTCATGCCAAATACGGAGGGACAAAATATGTCATTTCTTTCTTGCTTCATAAGCGTTTGACAAGTCACTTTTGATGAAAAATTATATGACTTATTGTTGTCGTTGTTGGCGGCGCTACATATATTACGAAAAACGACCATACACAAGTGACTTGGGGCAAGTCTAGATGAATGGCTATGGAACACAATCCATCCCATAATTTTCCAGCTGTAGTCATTTAGTGGTGCTGTAGTTTGGTAGTTCACATGCCTGGGTTCAGTCCCGACCAAGTGCCAGGATTAGGCTCACAACAACGTCACTGCCTAAGCCTTGTAATGAGTCAGTCACCTCAGATAAGGACTATAAACCGTAGGCCAAGTGTACAAATACGGCTCATGTGCACTATAAAGAACCCAGTACATCTTTTGAGACATGTAGGGGGTTACCCCGATGTACTGGTTCACACAATACCCCTGCTGTGGACAGACAAATGTGCGCAAGTACAAGCCAGTACTTGCTGCATGACATGACGTGACCCTTTAGGAAGTAGAAAGTCATATGAATGTGTAACATCTAGTTCACAGTGGCTTGAGACTATAAAGTATAAGGCGCTATATAAATCAAAAACTACATAACTACATGTACTACATACCAAATATGTTGTCCAACTATCATTGCAATATTCCTCAATTATGTGAGCGGATCATTATTATACTTGATCTGATATTTTCCATATTTTCACTGACAGAATACAGATGCACACCGCCTGCTATATGCCAAAGAGATTCCAACATACCGCAGACTAGTGGATTCATTTTATGTTAGCATAAAGGAAATGCCAGAACTTGAACACATGGAGATGGAAAGGGAGCTGAAAGAAACAGCAAGTGTAAGTGAATCATAATTATAACAAATCATGTAACCTTTAGCTAAATAGGATTTAGACTCATGATTGTAGTGGACTATTGAGAATTTAAAAAGTTTGGCTTAAGAATATATTTTGTCAATAAAAATTTGTGCAATTATTCAGAAACTAAAAGATCGCATCCCAAAATGTTATTAGCAATTGACATGGTACAACCATGGATCCTATATAAACATATAGGATCTGTGATACAACATACACACACTCACCACACTGAGTGGTCCTAGCCATGATTTGTTTTGAATGGGAAGTGGTTATTGAGAGTTAGAACCAGGCCACTGAGCCCTTCATTAATTAACAAAGGAAATGTCAATATACTAAATTGTATTAGTGCAATTTTTCATACCTTTTTTACGCAAGAAAGTATAATGCATACTCCATGCCATCGTGACAGGATTCAATATTTTGACGTAAATTACGTCATAATTACTGTCTTCATTGGTTAGCAAACTATTGCTTCTGTAGTGTCCTTCAGTGGTGAGGTGTCAATACCTCAAAACTGTTCAGAGAGCAGTTTTCTACACTGGTTTATCGAAGGAAGGTTGCCTTAATGACCACCGCAGTGTCACAAATGATACAGAAAAAATATTAAAACATGGCACATTTAATAGATGTTTGTAAATGGTTCATTTGAACCCTCAGGAACCCTCTGGCTACAAGCCTAAATATTGACTAAACAGAATAACTGTTAAAAAAATACACAATCCATTTTTAAACCATTAAACTGTGTTTTTATTTTAGAGATTTCAAGGCATCTTCAGTAGAAACAGTATTCTTGAACTGCTATATTCATATGCACAGGATTGCCATTCAGAGGTTTGTATTGTTATGCATTAAATACTTATTATTATTATCAATAAAATGAATCCCTATATTGAAAGGAAACATTTCAAGCGAAGCCACTGGACGCAGACATTTTATTCTCAGATTACAAGAGTGGTGGCGCTATACATCGGGGGTCGCTTTGCTGTCGGGTCAGTTCACAAACACATGGACACATAAAAAATGATTTTAAACTAAAACTAAAAGAATCAGATTTTTTAAAGCCGACTTTTGTCATAAATGATCAATAAACGATCGTAGCCCGATGTTTCTTTTCAAAGTTGAAATGCAAGTTTTGAGAAAACTGTATTTGAAAATTGCTTATTAGTATATATTCAATAGGCAGGGTCATTTTATATTGCATTTTTTCAACTGTTTAGTTTATGAAATAAAATTTGAAAAAAATTTACCTTTTTATATTTCTGCCTATTGTGGAAAACTAGCATTACGACTTCTAGAGTATAATATCAACAATGACATCGTACCCTACATTTGAGCCAAGCAGAGGTCCCAAGTTGTAAAAACAGAATTCCTAGAGATTTTTTGTGGTCGTCCATACACCATTTGTAATGTGTATACTTTTACCCTTGTTTAAGCACATTGCTTATTATGAAACGGTAGTTTTTGATTTTGTCACTGTTAAGGTGCCATTACTGTCATAAAAAAAACATTGCTGAACTTCACATTGACTTCATATTGTCAACCAAAATTTTGAAAAATAGGACAAAAATATGGTTTAGTTGTGAAAATTTTTCAAAACCTGGAGAATTTCTTGGAGAAAACTAAATTCCTGGAGAAAATTTGATAATTCCAGGAGCCCGGGAGATGATCCAAAATTCCTGGAGACTCCAGGACAATCCTGGAGACTTGAGAGCTCTGAGCCAAGTCATGGCAAAACCACGAATTTATAGGAAAATTGAAAATTGTTTTATTATTAGAACCATATTACACTTTTTGTAAGCTTTAAAATGAAGGGTCAGTTATAAAATTCTTTGTGGTTTTGCCATGACTAGCCCCATGTAGTTATGAGTATCACAGTCTTATATTTAATTCAATTCTGTTATTCCAGCCTGATAAATAATTCTACCAGATGATCAGTTTGCACGAGATACAGAGTGGAGAATCCAAATCCTAACAGATGCTCAGATATTTCCAGATAATTTGTACATTATATACAGATAATGTAAGAGGCTGTCCATAAATTATATAACACTATATTTGGCCATTTCAAAGACCCACCCACCACCTGTAACGAATGTGACACTTTAAGACCCCTCAAAATTATGTAATATTTGTCTCAATAACCCCCTTCCCCACTAAAAAACATCGTCTACCAAATGAGCTTATAATAAGGATCTATGCATATATATTCATTTAATCAAAGGAAGCAACCAAAGTAATGTTAAATAACATTACTGTGATATTTATTTTAATCTAATAATACGCACCCCTCGGTGCATTACATAATTTATGGACAGCCCCAATTGTGGCATAAGTTGCAAAGCTAATTTTCCAAAAAAGACAAAATAAGATGGTTTTTTTTCGTATTTTATTTAAAACATCTGAAGTTCAGATGTTTTACTACATCTTTTTTCTTACTACATTAAAACTGTTCGAATATAATTAAAATGACCTTGCTTAGTCACTGTATATACAAATATAAACAATTTTCAAATGCATTTTTCTCAAAATTGACATTTCAAATGTTCAAACTTTACAATTAACCATAAAAAGGAAACTGATTTTTGTTACATTTTAAAGATAATAATGTGCTATAGTTTAATAATAATTTATTCTTATAAATAACTTAATTTTCAAATTTTTGACTTATGCATTGTTTGGCTTGGCTCTGCCACAATTGTTTTCCACTTGAAAAGTTAAAAGTTGAATGTCATGAGTAAAGAAAAGAAAATGTTAATAAAATAACATTGTCATTAATTATTACTGTTAATTATTATTATCATTGTAATCAATGCTTTACATGATTTTATTTTATTTACAGTTATTGAAAGCTATAGAAAATGATGATTCATGCAGCAGGAGTCGTATGGGGTTTAGACTGGAGCAGATACCACAAATGATGAATATAAATACAATATCTTAGCAGATTCAGCCTAGGTTTTACAACAGAAGCTGGGTTGGAAGTCTTATTATACAGATATACAGCAATGTATAGTGACTATTCAAAGCCCTGTTTTCTGCAGGAATTCAGATTCAAGTATTGTGAGTCCACTGACTTCTGGTGAATTTTTGGTGATTTTCCTTTTCCTTCTCGTGGCACCCTGACGGCACCACGGTGAAATCGTTGCAAAAACATGATCGAGGTTGACCCCGTGTCAAATTTAAAAAATGCATTCAAATCAATTATCAGATAGTTATTGGAATAGAATCAGATAATTATCAGATAATTTTTTTCTGTTAGAATAGGTTAAAGACCCCTTTTCTACAGCACTTTTATCGGATAATTTTTATCACGATAATTTATCAGAACATTTTTCCCAGCGGAAACACGGCCAAAGAGAGTGAGGTGTACAGAAGCTATCCCACATTGTTGTTGAAATTAGAGTATAATTTACTTTAAAAAAACAACTACTTTTAAAATATTTAAATTAGAAAATGTGGAGGGTAATAGTAATATTTAAGTTTTTATATATTCTCCGAATGCTTACACTCAAACATTCAAATAATTTCCACCGGACATTCCAAAGATTTATTTTTAAATAGATAACAAGCAATTATTTATAGTATTGTCATTCCACTGCAACCTAAAAAGAAATCCTAACTGGGATGTTATGTTTAATTGGTTACTATGTGTATTTCGTAAGGATTTTTGTGTATAAAAAATTATATGTACTTTAAAAAACTCACCGTGACTTTTTTGATTTTAAATGTTTAATAACATGGTAAGTGTTTCATAGGCCACTTGACAGTTTTTTTTTTTAATATTAAATAATCTTAATAATGTTCATTTAAATTCAGATATATGGTTTGTTCAAATAACCAATGATATGTAATATCATTGGTTATAAGAATATGTGTAATGTGGTTTGATTTACATAGTGCCTTATACAGTAGTCTCAAGGCGCTGGGACTGAATGTCACATATTCATATGATTATCATGTCATGCAGTCAGTACTGGCTTGTAATTGTGCTCTATTGTCTGTCCACAACAGGTGTGGATCAGTACAACATTGTAACCGCTGCTCGTCACGAATGTTGACCTGATAGTGCATATGAGGCATTTATGTACACTGGGCCTACAGTTTATAGGTCTTCTCCGAGAAGAACTATAATATGTAGTTCTACTACTCCGAAAAGACCTGTTCCACAACCAGAACCATGGCGTGAGCGAGCTTCGAACACATGCTGTTGTTTTTGCTATGTTCCACAGTTCCCTGCCTTAACTGCTTGGCCATACAAGTGGCATAAAAAATGCAGAAAAGATTAATTGATTTCATGACCATGTACACTGTAAACACATGTGCATGTGTTTTGTTTTCTGGAAATATAGCAGCGCCAATCCCAGGAATAAGTCGCAAAGCTAGTTGAAGAGAATAATGCATTTTGTAATTTATATATAACTCGGTTTTCAATGTTTTAACTTATTCTTCCTTGGCTTAGCTCTGCCACAATTGCCCTCATTACTGTATATTGGACATTGTATTAAGTTCTGAATTAGTGATTTCTAGTTGAACATATGAATAGTAATAATAATTGGCCTATTGTAAAACCTTTTAGCGGAACATCTTGTAAAGGGTTGTGGATGAAGGTAATAAAGTAGTTTTTTTAAGCCATATATTTTTGCAAAAACTAAGAGTATAGCATATATTTTTTAGTATTATTTAAGGTCTTTATAGTTAGGGCAATTAAACCAAATGTGACTGGTTTAATTAATTAGTAATTTTTAAAAATTTTAAATGATAAACTACAAAATTATTGCATTAAAAATAATAAATTAGTCCTTTTGATAATTCATTTCCTTGTGAGCGGTCATGTAAATTTCAATTTATTGTAAACTTAAATCGAGATTTTTATATGAGCATTACAAGCTAGATTTAAATAATCAAAATTATATGGCCAAAAGCACTTAATAATACTAATTATTGGTCTTTGTTTTTAGTATTACTGTTAATAGACTTATGCATGTGCATACACACAAGAATTAGATTCAGAGCTCCCAAGTTTGGAGATCCAAAAATAGTGAGATTTATTTTTGTCAATTTAATGACTGAAAATTGAATTTTGGCCAAAAATATGAGCTGTGAATTTAGAATGTGCACCCCTTTGATGTATACTTTCAATAGGAAAATCAATGTTTTATTAAAAAGTACAGTTAATTTCTATTGTTGGATAATCTGAGATCTGTGGT
>JAOTQE010005759.1:0-11230 GCA_025631205.1 Nesometra sesokonis
AGTGCTACAATATTCAAAGTGTGGTTGTACAAGGGAAAGGTAAAGTTGGTTTAAGGTAATTTGATTAACAAATGGTTCTACTCGTTTAATGATTGAAAGAGTTGCAAAAACCTTCTTTGAAACCTTATTTAACAAAAACATTTTGATTGTACCCATATATGGTAATAATATTTCTATTTATGGTAATGGTGTGACATAATCATGCCCATCAAATTTATCAGTACATTAATATAGCATGCATAAAAAGATTTATATTGGACAATATATTGACAAATCTTTTAATGCTATGTAAATGGATAACAGCAGTCAGTCTAAGTTGGGTTTTTTTTAGGGGAAAAAAATCACCACTGTATGAGGAAAAGACTTACATATATTTGGGCCAAGGCGACGGCCAAGGATTTTCTGGGCCCAATCGTCTTGGTTAAAGTCGTCTAAGGTTAAAGTTGGCAAGAGACAAGACAGACAAACAGATGGACACAATGAAAACAATATTCGCCCACATATGTCTGAGGGCACAAAATATTGGCTCTACTTCAAATTTTTGCGCTAATTAGGTAATTTCCGTTAGACTAACCTTGGTCTACTGTTAGCTCTCATAGATGGGTTGCTGTCTCTGCTATTTCTTAACAGCGGTTGTAATCGCGATGTCTTTGCAATCGCGATACCTTTAGTAATCTCCCACTGCCGTGCAGCATTGTTTATTACAATTCTTCTTTTTTCCTAAAATATACATTTAAAGACGACTATTAATATCACAATTATATGCGAAAGTTCTTTGAAGTAAAACCAAAAACATGCTTACTTGTAAACGTTTCATTGTCTCTCAGTCAACATCGTCAGTATGATTGTGTTTGGTTTTAAGATTTCTTCCTTCCTCCTGGTGTTTTTTTGGCGGGCGCCACTAACCAGAAAACCAGACACAATCGTACTGATTTTGTTGACTGAGAGTCAATGAAACGTTTAAAAGCAAGCATATTTTGGTTTTACTCAAAGAACTTTCGCATATAATTATATCTATGAAAACCATAGATATATTATTTACGGCTAGATGGTGAACTTAACATTTTAGAATTGCAGTCCAATGTAGACGCCTACTATTTTAATTTCTCAGCCTTCTTCACAAACATTTAAGTTTAATAATGACTGTCTTACAATAATTGTATTTTCAACATTCTTTTGTTATACAAATTATTTACATTTTTCACACATATTTTATGTTATCAATGTCTTTAGATTTGGATTAAATTTACTTTCATTTATTGAAAAATTTGGAACTATGAAAGCTTGGGGCGCAATGTCGACATAGCAACAGCATTAGAACGTAACACGATTTGATTGGTTGGATTTCGAAATAGTAGGCGCTTACATGGAACTGCAATTTAGGGCTATGTTTTCTGTGAAAGTTCACCATCTAGTCGTAATTATTAAATCTATGATGAAAACTGTTGAAATGTTATCAGCAACTAATATCACATGCAATAACTCAATGCAGGGCCATTTACCTCAGTGAGTAACAGACAATCTGTGTGGATTCTGCTCACTTAAATCGAGATTAATCACGCCCACTACATAGTACAATAGACTGTCTTGAGCTAAACTGCTGTGTTGATCAACTGATCATGAAACCTTTGCTAAGATAATTTAACATTTTTTAATTATTTTTAAAATGAAAAAATAAGAAAAATTTGTCAGAAACAAGCCTATGGTTTGGTGTAAAGACACTGAAATATTCTATTAATATGATATTCATATAATATGAAACCAATATAAACATAGAAAACTTGATTCTATCCACTGACCTGTCCAGAAAACCAAACTGAATGTATAGATAAAGAGAAATGTGATCTTTTTTTAGGATAACTGAATGTAGTTTAAACTGACATAGCATAACATATCCTACTGCACTTAATTTACACACCTTTAATATTGCTATTTTGTTAACTTCTCTTTTCTTTTCTTCTTCTTTCCGTGCTAACACACTGGCCATTCTCCTCTCTTCCTCCTGTGAAATTAAAAAAAACCTTCAATAAGGAAACCAAATTACCACAAAATTAAATTAATTTTAAGGCAAACAATATGCAACTTATCTCAGTTCATGGAGTTGTATTATATTGGACCATCTTTTACCTTTCAATATCAAGCATAAACAAAACACTGTACTTTGTTTGCTCGCCTTTTCTAAACTTTAGGGTATGGGTGGGTGGTAATTAAACAAGAAATATTTTTTACAAACAAGTGTTGCAACCTAGCCTGTCTCACAGGCCTTATGGTTGGGTTAGTCACTCTTATTGCTGGATTCCTTTTAAGGCGCTATTGACGTAGCTTTAAACATGATAAAGTAAATTTCTTTCCGAGGCTTAAGGCTCATAGGACTCGAGATTATTTCTAATTTCAATAGCGTGAAGCGAATGAGAGTGTAATACTCTCCCTGGATGGAACACTACTCCATCGCAGGTTACCTCCCAGCAACTTGCATGTGCCCTTCACACAGTTGGGTAGACTGGAGCAATGTGAGTAAAGTGCGTTGCCCAGATGTACAAGCAACTGGCACGCATAAGTTTCAAACTCCCAACCTCTCGATGGAGATTCTGAACCACAACCAATGCGTCAACTGCTCCCACTACAAATAATCATGCCATGATACAAATTCCTGATCTTTTGGTTGGAGATATGAATAATAAAGCTACATGTGATTTGTTTTGGCCAACTCTGACGTGTAAATGTATCGAATACTCAGTACAGTTGAGAATAATCACAACAAAATTTGCAAGTTGTTCTTGGGTTGCAATCGAACCCATCCAAGTAACTAGCCTAGCATCTGTACCACTAGACCACCAAACTTAGTGGCTAGGGATAGAATTTGTATGAGTATTCGATACATTTACACGTCAGTCTTGGGCAAAACAAACCTCTTGTATTCTCCCTGACACAAAAACATATTATTACAATAATAAAGCCGTTAACTTAATATTTTAGACTAAAAACAAAACTTTTTTTATGCCTGATGATAAAGCATTATACTCACTGTAATTCTTTTCATGTCGAGTTGTTTCAGCTGCATCACGTTTCTGAGAATCGTCTGCTTGTAATATGAGTCATGTGATATGGGGTTGCCGTCCAATGATAATTCAGATAATGATGTACTATCACCAAGACATGATATGTCATCAAAGCTGAGGAATTATACAGATAAAGTTATAAATGTGGCATATCCAAGTAAAATGAGATATAAGTCGGAAAATTGAAAATTAAGTTTTTTATGGATTATAAAAATACACATTTTATCTTTAACATGCAAATAAAAATTAGTTTCATACAATGTTTTCTTGCGAAGTTATGAACAATTGAATTTCGAACATTTAAAATGCAAGCTTTGAGAAAACTGCATTTGAAAATTGTTTATCAATATACATTGACTAAGCAAGGTCATTTTAAATTGCATTTTTAAACATTTACTGATCATATATTTGAAAATTGTTAAGGTAGTATGACAGTTGAATTTATGAACTGTATAATTTTGAAATAAAATAAAATTTGAAAAAATTTCTGCCTATTGTGGAAAACTAGCATTTGCGACTTATATCTCATTTGGTTCGGCTTTGCCACAAATAATAGAGAAATTTTATATCTGAGTGAATGTGAATAGAGACATCATCAACTGATGACGTATTTTGATGATACCCAGTACAGAGTTGACTATCATTTCAAAAAGTTTTAGATTTTTTGAAATTTTGGTGGGTGGCCCTGCCCACCTCCGCCCAGCATAATTACATCCCTGAAAATGATACTCGTCATATCTTCTAATCCGATACTCTTGTAAAGTGTTTATCTGTGCTGGAAAATCTGTGCTTATAGAATCGTGGAAAATGCATTTTATTAGTTACTTTATACAAAGTATAATGAACAATTATTTTGATTACTTACTTAGAAATACAGTTAAAGCTGAGAAAAAGCCTTTGAAGATTTGGTAAATTATCAACATCATCCTGAAATTTAAAAAAAATCTAACCATAAACTGCTTGTTTCTTTTATTTTTGCTGTTTAACACGTTTGACTGCCAGTGACGAGTAAACTCGCCAACCGGGTGTTGCTGTGTGTGCCAGTGACGAGTATACTCGTCAAAAACAGTGTACCTTTATAACGTTTCACGACACATGCGTACATCGTAACTTACAGCCTCTTCAGAGGTAGTTCAGGGAAGATACACCTAGATGATAATGTGGAAATAACTTCCGTTTATTTGTTGTGTTTTATTGCAGGCAGTTTAAAAGATTACAAATGGAACACAAGTCTTTATAGTGCTATTACAAACTATGGTGGTGCCCCTTGTACACAACAATCGTATTTCCAATGCAGGCGAGTAAACTTGACACTGGCGTAGGCAAGAACATTTCTTTTCCAGTGCCAACATTGAGTATACTCGTCGCCTAATATTTTCCCGCCAAAATATTAGACATGCTATTTTGATGACATGTGACTAAATAAAACCTTAAAAAACTATATTTGTACATGTAAACCTGTTCTGGCACACGTGAATGAAACAGGAAAATGGGTCTGGCAGACAACGTGTTAAAATGTTACTTTAAAATTTTAAATGACAAGTTATATGAAGAGATACAATTAATAGTTTTTACTAAAACCTACCATATGGTTGGTATGGCTACTAGATTAAAAATGAAACATCCAGCGTACAACAATTCCAAAAACAAATTATTTAAACAATATTTTAATAATTAATGATAAGAATGTGAAAGCTAGTAACTGAAAAATGTCTATCTTTCATAAAAATTTTTAAAACCTCGATTTTGTCATAGTGACACGGTTTGCGTAAACAGTGTTAACATTGTAGGCTCGCGTAAATGTGCCAATGTTACTGTGTATGTGTATATTTTTGGTTATGATAATGACGAACAGAATGAAAAGACCTGAAGAAACAACTAAAAATGTTTCCACAAACTTAGAAATTAATAAATAAAACCCAACAAAATGTCTAATATATAAAATATAAATAAAAGAGTATTAAATGGTATTTATTCAAATTCAAATTCAAAATGACATAAAACATAGCAGCCAAAATAGATGAATTGCAAATTATGTTTGAGAAAAAAACATAAAAAAACATTTAAAACACATTAAAAAGTGAAGATAAAATTGTCAATGGACATTCATGTGTCAAGTATTGTGTGAAAATAAATGTAGCCCTTTTCTAACACAAAAAAGTAATGTTCAAAGTGTAAAAAATTCCAATCACAATTTTCTTACAACAGCAATTTGTGGATTTATCAGTTATGAAGAGTGATGAAATGTATTGTGGATATAAAGATGAGCTAAAGTAAACCTTGTATACCTTCAGCCTAATAAAAATATAAATAATGTGAAAAAAATGTATAAACTTACAACTGATGTGACTTTGTTTCTGCGTAGGTTAAGTTCTGTCAGTGAGTCCATTCCTATGAGATTGTTGACAGTCGTGATATTGTTACCAGCGAGGTTTAACACTCTTAACTCATCCAGATGACCAAGATTCTCAACATCTTTGATCTGGTTGCCGTGTAGATCCAGGACATCAAGCTTTGTTAGTGATTCTAAGTTTTCAATTTTCTTTATTCTGAAAGTTAGAAAATAAAACTTGGAGTATTTCAGTATGATACACCAAGGATCTCATTAAGTCCAAAGCCTTTTGAGTCCTAGTGGTGATTTGGCAGTACATTGGCAGACAATCCTCTACTCTTTTGAAAGAGTGTATTGTGTTATTTAACCCGCCTAGGAATGTTCGTGGGATCAACAGCTTAACATTTCATCTAAATGACCATGGACTATTAACTTGTATTTCAACCTTCCAAGCAAAACACAAGTATTCAACCAGAAACAAAATGTTCCACCATTCACCGCACAAGTTTAAAATAAACAAAAATTGTTTCCAGTCAAGCCCTCGAGTGGATTAAAGAAAATCACCAAAAACTAAAAAAGGGATTTGCCAATCAACACAATTTCTGTATGTACATTTTATGATAGAATTTGCATTTATGTTTCGCTCCATTATGCCAGTTTCCACTGAAGTAATTGAATATCATGGTTCTTTTATTATGTTTCAGCTCCACACTGTCAAAATTTCACCTATGCCTGGAAATGACTGCATTCCACTAATTATTTCCAGTATATCGTTGCAATGCTGATAACTTCTAGTGAATACTGGACCTAACTCACCTATTCTTGCCTAACATTAAAACTCTTAAAGACTTCAAACCATCAAGCCCGGAGATCTCCTCAATCCTGTTGTCATAGAGGTCGAGAAAGATCAGCCGCCGGAGGCAGTTGACATGTTCAATCACTGAGATGGCATTGTGTTGGTAGTTGAGAAGGCGAAGACCCTCTTCTCCTTCTAGGATTGGACATGAAGTTAGCCGCCTCCTGTTAAGATAACAAAAAATAAATTAATTAATGAAGTAACTGCTGCTGAAGAAAGAATGAAGTTGCAATTTTTAAAATGTTTCAAGGTGGAGGAATTGAGATTTTCAATTGACGGACTATTCCAAATTACTAGGATGGAATTGGAAAAAAAAAACAATTTTAGTGTGTTACATCAAGCAAATGTAATGCAGAAACTTGGAAAACCTTTTCTATGATTTGAAAGTAAAAATTATTCAAATGCATTGTACAAGATGGAGAAACAAAGACAAAGGCTGTTAAGTTTTCTTGAATTTTCAAGAGAAAAAATTAATGTGAAAAGACACCGATTATAATTTATGTAATTTATATTATCATAGTAAAGTGGTTTTAAAGATTGTCACTTGAAAAATGACAAAAAATGGATTCTGAAAATAACCTGCTAGTTTCAAAGAAATATGTAAGTTACGACCATGAAACTAGAAATTAGGGTATTTTAAAATTATTTACCCCACATATTACAATGTTATATGCTAAAATCAGCCAAAAATCTCAAAACGGCTGGAAGCCTCTTAAATTTTTATCATTTTGCAGTGTAAAAATGTTATTAAACAATTTTTAAATCCACTAATTTTTATTCTCAAGTTTTAAATTTTATGTTACTTTGATATGAGCAAGTTAATTTCAAAATTAATGTCATTGATTTTTTGGTCATTTTTGGTGACAATACATCTTTAAAATAAAACAACATTTGTGAAAGATTTTTGAACTCTTAAGTTGATGAATATTGCACTCTAGATGGAAGATGCAAATTCAATAAACATAGTAACACATGGTTACACTGAAATTCAATAAAAAAAATGTTTTGCGGCCGATACAAACTTAGAATTAAGTGAGATTGAGTGTTATATTGAGTTCGTCATCAGAGTGACGGCCTTGATGACGCTTGTTTATTACTTAAGGCTACCTCAGACAGTGTTGTACAAGAACTCAGACCCACTGAGTAGTCGGGGTTGTCAAACTGAATCGTATGATAGAATTTTATGATCACAGACAGTCTGATGCGATTTGTAATGCACTTATAAATGTCATGATATAAACAATAGTGATTGGTCTTTTAATCATCTCATTATAGGAAGGTTATACATTTCATGACGACCTAAAACTTCCTCCAGTGAGTCTAAAAACAACCTGCCACATCTGGAATTGACTCAGATATCCGCAACCTCACAAGATATTGTGTCAGGTCTCATGGTATGATGCTGTTTGAGTTAGCCTTTTGCTTTTTAGGTTGACATTTACCTGTCTAAGTTCAATCTGTCTGGGTTGGTGCTCCGTAACTCTGGAGGGCGGTATACAATAGCTACACCTGGCAAAGATGGACTCTCTGAAAATATCACCTTATCAGCCGCTGTTTCCAAGATGAAAAATGAGTGTTGCAATGTTATAACAATAATATGATAATTCTGATAATTTTATTTTAATTTTATTTCCAAGTAAAACTGTATAATTATATAATGACAAAAAAAAATGTTGAAGAGCTGCAACCGAGTAAAATTATGATGATGTTTATGGTGATGATGATGATCATAAGTTAACATCTGTGAAACAATCTACTACTACTACCATGGGCGGCAGAAGAGGGGGAATGGGGGATGGGCCCCCAATGATAACTGAGTGGGGGAGGACAGTCCCTGCCCCCAGAAATGTCACTCAAACTACAAAATTCACTCCTCTTTAGAGGTCTAAAGAAATAAAAACAGCATGTAGATATGGTAAATATGAATATTGTGGCCCTGAAACCCACCTTCAGGGACCAGGAAAGCCTAAATATATAGGCAATAACATTTTTTAACTTAATTTAACCTTCCCATCCCCCCCCCCGATTCCAAAACGTTCTGCCGCCCCCGACTACTACTACTATTACTGTAGGCTACAACAAAACTGTTATAAAGCCTTAATAATAGGGAGCTTTTGCAATATTATGAAATAACAATAACAGAAATAAACGTGAACATTTTGACAATGTGTTTAAATATGTACCTAAAGTTCTGCTTATGAATAAGTGATGGTTGTAAAAGAACAATAGGTTTTATTGGTGTTAAACTAAAATGTTACAAAATTTTTTGGCATCCATTTCTGTTAACTTATTGTATTTTGTAAAATTGCAAAAGGTCCCTATTAAAACATGCACAACAAATCAAAAAAAATTTCAATACACAAAATATACATTGCACGCACTGTCATTAATATTATGTTAATCATAAAGAGATCGTAAATTTAGTTTCACAACAATTAAGCCTATGTACACATGAGCAACACTTTTGAGCAAAGGGCCACCGTTTGGTCAACATCATGGTTTGCAGCAAACTGTGAGAAAAAGTACCACCTTAGAAAATTCTTTGCATGACAAGAGCTTTGGACAATCTGATTGGAGGTAGTGGAATTAGTGCACAGCCATTACGTGTACATTCCAATTAAAGTTTAATCATTTTTACCCTACATTTTCAAAGAAATGTAGAATAATTTTGAATTAACCACTTCACTGGCTTATCACATTAAATGTTTATAAAGGCTAGGAATATACTGTACAGATAAGCAATCACGTGGAAATTAATCTAATTATCCATTATGATAAGACTTGATATAACTTCCTAATGGGGATGTACACATAATAGCAGTTTAATTCAGTTTATGGGTCTGTGTAGTTACAACAGCTAGCAAGCATCTGGTTCAACTTTGGCACACATTTGAGCAAAGTGCCACGAATGACCAAATTTATCATTTAAAGCAGAACTCCGGGATTAAAATTTCTTTGAGTACACCTATAGGACAATTAGTTGTTACCTTACTGACAAAATTTCACAACATTTGAACAAATGAATGAAAACACTTTCCAAATTAGCCATTAAATCAAAAACTGGGTCTACTACTCATATTACACAATGCTGAAGAATAGGAAAATTACGGATTTTGAAAGGGTTGTGGTTGAAAACCGTTAAACAAAAGTTACATTAAAAATTACCTATTCTAATGTGAATTTGACTGATCATTCCATTTATGCGAGTAATATTTGTAATGCGAGTTTGGTTTTCAAGCACAACCATTTCAAAATCTCTAATTTTACTATTCTTTAACACTGTGTAATTTGAGTAGTAGACCCACTTTTCGACACATTTTTTTCGGCATTATCTCATCTAAATGTTGTGAAATTTTGCCAATTAGGTCACTTCTAACTGTTCTATAGATTTATCCATAAAAAGTTTAATCCCTGAGTTGCCCTTTAAATTTAATATTTTGTTTACTGCCACACATACCACTTTGCTCACTTTGAAAGTGTCACAAGTTTCCGTTTGCTAAGTATTATTGCTCAGATGTGTTCCAGGCTTAATCAAATAATTAGTTTAAAAATTAAATCATGTTAAAACGGGGTTGCATACTGTTAGTAAATGGATGAGCTAAGTTACAAAGACAGTACAATTGTTTACACATGCTAATTTGTAAATATGTGATGGTATGAGTATCTTAAGGCTGTTTTCCACTAGGAAAATTTATTCACACAAACCACAATTTTTCACTCTTGAGCATGGGCGTTAAAGACTTTATAGTTGAAAATATAACTGCGTATGCATGAGCGAAAATTTGGGATTCACGTAAATAAATAATAGTAGAAAACAGCCTTTATGTAGACGTTATATAGTCAATTAAATTGTGAAGACGATAAATGGGTAATTAAATTATGAGTAAATACAATGGGAATGTTACAGTATGTGCAATTTCCACACCTTGTGAAATTTAAATTTTCGCAAGAAATTGTTATGCAAATTGATCACCCATGCTATTAATTTTCTTTATCCTATTTTTTTAAAGATTAAAACAACTGCTAACATTTTGAATAATAATAATTCCATAATTATCTTTAGTTCAAATGATGTGTTTTAATGTTATTTCAAGAAAAACCCTCAACGCCAAGGTCAAAACTAGGCCAACACTAGGCCAACCTATGCTGTGGCCCAGGATGTGTTAACCATGGGTACAATTCCCATATTGATGGCATAATTATTTTATTTATTTTTTACTATTTTTGCTAGTTTTTTTTTAAACTAAAAATACTACCGATGGTGTAATTAAAATTTAATAGTATCTGCATATAATCAATAATTTTAAAGATAATATTTTTATTGTTAGTATTTATTTGTACAATTGTGTTTAAATTGCGCAAAATAGAAATATGAAATTGGTAACGATGGTGCTGTAAATATGTACGGATGCTCAGTGATCAATGAGAACTAGTTTAGTACTTCAAATAGTTAATTATTTAAGTATCTTAATATTGAAGGAGATTATTCAACACATTAATAAAATCAACAATACAGAGGAGTGGTGGGGTAGAAGCTGGTATTAACATGACATCAGATGTTATGTGATGATTGGATACCTGAGATCACATGGTTTGTTGGCGAGGGTGAATTACTGCTTTCAGTGACATCTGTTGAAAATATTTGAAATTAATTGTTTTAAGATAACGAAAAACCAACAAATTACGAAAGAGTTAAAAAAAAAATTCAAAAATATATTTAATGAAACAATTTTAATTCAATGAGAATTTGTTAATATTAATAATACCAAAATGTCAACTATTCTCAATAAGAAAGTAGAAGGCATATTCCAAGTGAAACACACGCCATCATGTCAGGATTAAATATTCCGCCATTAAATATATCATTAATGATCATCATCATTGGTTCCTTCAGTCGCAAACGACGATGGAGAAACATTTTCTTTTGGAAGGTACTTTTAAACATGCTTTCTTCTTTAGTAGATTTATCTTTAACAATTATTT
>JAOTQE010005770.1:0-11230 GCA_025631205.1 Nesometra sesokonis
CCCCCCCCCCCCCCGCCCAAAAAAAAAAAAAAAACCTTTGGACCATTGACTTTCTTCGGTTTAGTACGTAAGTAAGGCAGGGGAAGATTTAGAGGGGCTGGACCGACTGCCCCGGAAATTACAAATACACAAATTTGATTTTTGAATTTTCATTCTTGAATTTTTGGACATATTTTGGAATTTTTGATTTTTGGACTTCTTTTGTATGTTTGCATTTGTGAACCTTTTGAAACAAGAAATTGTCCTTTTATTGTCATATGGTTTTGGTAGAGTTCCCAATACTGAAGTTTCTCTGATGTAAACTCACAATCTGATTATAGAATTGTAAAGTGGAGTTAGGGTTGTGTCAGAATAACTACAGTCAGTACATCTACAGACAAAACTTGCCTAAGTCAAATCCATAATGACATTGACAAGAAATTTGACTTAGAAAAAATTTGACTTTGTGATTGTGAATTAAAACACATCAATCTGGCATGGAAATAAGTTTGACTTAGAAATAATTCAACTTAAGCAAAGTCGATTTAGGCAAGTTTGACTGTATATGAGGCAAGGCATGGCAAACCCACCAAGTTGTCGCACAGGACGTTAATGAAAAGTAAGCAAATAAACAACAGGAAATATAAAGAAATACATAGGAAATGTTGGTTTATTTTGTTCAATAACTTTGATTATAGTTGTTTGATTTTAATAATTGATCCCTCATTTTATAACTATATAAAGTGTAATACAGTTTAATTATTAACAAAATTTTCCAATTTTGTGACAACTTGGTGGCTTTGCCATGTCTTGCCCCATATGTATTTATAACACTGCACTTAAAAATTGATTAATATTCAAGATTTTTACTTAGAAGTTTTACTTTATAGGTTAAAGGTTATATAGCATAATACTTATAAAGGTTTACAACAGGTACTGTATGTACCATACTATCATGGTATAAACAAGCCTGTAGCCAGCATGTTGCAGATGCCTTGTCTGAAATTCACAAACTCTCACGTGATAATTTTTTACTACAAAAACCAAGCATTTACGCTTGCCTCACCACTTTCTCATCCCTGGCTATGGTTCTGATAAACCCACAGTGCTCTTCCCACTAGACAACCATCATGGTTTTCACCAATATGATTTATTTTTTTCATTTTGAAAGTAGCATTAAAAGTCTATAAAACAACTTTGTAACCGTCTTCAAAGATATTTCAAGCATTATGTGGAGTTGTTAACATCATGGAAGATGTCCTAAGCATCGATAGCAAACTATCAAGCACCATGGTAGCAGTCCCAAGCACCATGGTAGCAGTCCCAAGCACCATGGTACCAATCCCAAGCACCGTGGTGCCAGTCCCAAGCACCATGGTGCCAGTCCCAAGCACCATGGTACCAGTCCCAAGCACCATGGTACCAGTCCCAAGCACCATGGTTCCAGTCACAAGCACCATGGTTCCAGTCACAAGCACCATGGTTCCAGTCCCAAGCATAAATGTACCAGTCCCAAGCACTATGGTACCAGTCCTAAACACCATGGTTTCAGTCCCAATCACCATGGTACCACCCAAGCACCATGGTACCAGTCCTAAGCGCCAAGGTACCAGTCCCAAGCACCATGGTACCAGTCCCAAGCATCAATGTACTAGTCCCAGCACCATGGTACCAGTCCTAAGCACCATGGTACCAGACCCAAGCACCATGGTACCATGAAGCGTGAAGGGTCTTGGAAGGACACCAAAGTCATACTACTAACTAACCAATTAGTTTGTAGGAATGGCTTTGACATGCATCAGTGTAGTGATGTCATTTTGAGAGTTTGACTCTATGAAACTTACACACTTGTCATAATGTAAATTTTTTTTATTTGAGTAGAACGTGTCTTCAAATTAAACAAAATTTTAAGTGTCATTAAAAAAATCACTCTTATGGAATTATACAAAACCTATAAAGTATTAATCAATGTATATTTGTCGCTGAGAGAACTTTTATTGCAAAAAAATTCCTTAGTTGAGAAAAAAAAAATCACAATTTATTGTTTGCTAAAATTCACAATTTCATATCCATCTCAGAAAATGACACAAAAACTAATAACATAGAGTATGGGATAGACGTAATTACTTTGGTCTTATCATTCAGATTGAAATAATACCCAGAATGCCTTGAGCAGAACGTCAACCAATTTCCATTTAATACCATAAATGCTGAGATGATCCCTGATTGCTTAGTTTTCCATTAAATATAGAGAGATGGAAACTGTATTCTGGACTTTGTTTGGAACATATTTTTGTGAAGTAATTTTCTTTAAAGCTGGCAGTATATTGTTTTTACATGCTGCCCGTGTCCTTGTCTTATGTATTATTGATTACTGCGTATTTCTCTGTGGTACTTTTTAATGGCCCATTATTAAGTGAAATTGAAGTCCTTGAGTTGTTTTTCTTGTATATATGCATTTTGTTCCGACTTCCTCATTAATATAATTTTTTGATATCTCATTTAATAATTCCTCTTCCATTTTGAATCTAGATGTTTAAGTATAAAGCCTAAAAAATAAAAGTTCCAACAGAGATGGTTTGAAATTTCATGATTTGTATTTTGTGATAGAATTAAATTTTGACCGATGTTGATTTTTTTTAAAATTCTGATAATTTATTTAAATGTAATTATAGTCAAAGTCAAAATCTTTATTCATCCCATTGGGGCAATTACAAAAACAGGACTGAATAATCAAATACAACAAACATTATTGCATTAAACATCAAAAAGACAACATTTTACAACTACAACCTTCTAAACTATTATTCGTTAGTTATAAATTGTTGTGTTAAGCTCTTTATTTAACAGTCTGATCATAAAGAACCATTTATTTTAAATAGCAAAATGAATCATTTTTGTCATAGTTTTGATTTTTGAGAATTTTAATATTAAAATAATTAATGTAATTATTTTAAATAATTCTGCTGTCGATTGGTGGTTAACACGCCTAACAACCCAAGATCTAGGTTCAAATATTACCAGAGTACCATGATTATTCCAACAATTAAAGCTACTGCCTAAGGCTCATTTATCTGTCCATATCAGGGGATATATGGGCCAGTACACAAGTGCGAGCAGTTGGCGCAGCGGTTGCGGTTCAGAATCCCAATCAAAAGGTTGGTGGTTCGAGACTCACTCACGCCAGTTGCTTGTGCACCTGAGCAATGCACTTTACTCGCATTGTTTCAGTCCACCCAGCTGTACGATGGGTATCAGCAAAATTTCTGGGAAGTAACCTGCGATGGACTAGCGTCCCATCAAGGTAGAGTATCATACTCTCACCCGCTTCATGCTACTGAAACTGGAATTAAGCTCCAGCCCTATGAGCCTTCAGGCTCGGACAATAGATTTACTTAACACCAAGGTTTCCCCCTACTCATCTCGAAAGATATACTGGGTTCTTTATAGTTTACATGAGACATTCTATACACTAGGCCTACGGTTTATAATTTTTATCTGAGAAGACTTGGTATAAAACATAAATTGAATACATTTTGTTTTGTCCAATTGAAAATTTGACAGTACACAAGATATTACTATCAAGAGAACAACAACAAAGTAAACTGAAGCAACAAGACGATACATTGTGGGGTACCGACGTCACTCAGATAACGTTGTAATGACCAGAATAACGTTTTGACTATTCATTACAGTGTACTGTTGTTAGTCCCATAAGATCAAAAGACCTACAAATCCCACCCTGATCTAACCTGACACATCATCACCACCACCATCACAGTACCAAGTCTCACACATTCTGCGTGAGACTCATGCATTTAAGGTCCATCTCATGTTCTCACATGTGGCACACATTTTTCTCAAGTATTGGGACGAAGCCTACAACTTGGGCCTACAATAAAAAGCAAATATCAAAGGATTAAAGTGATAATAACTTTTGAAACTATATTTCCCTTTTGTCTTTCACAATAAGTAAGAAATAGCTACTTTTATGTAAGTAAAATTTGAAAAATCTCCTAGAGTGGGAGGTGGACACCCCCTCCAAAACCCTCGCTGATAAAAATCGGTTTAACTTTGTACCTTTGACATCACCATCATCACCATTACCACAACAGTTATCACCACCACTGTTAGACTTGTGCTGTATTGCTAAGAAAATCACAGAAAACTTTTGACCAATCAGAGAGCTTAGGGCAATATTGCAAACTACAAAAGTTTCAAAATATTGCAATGGAATGAAACAACCATTTTAGGACTTGACTCAAAAGTCTTTGTTTTATTTATTGTATTATGTAAAAAAATGTAAGTATGTTTGGATCAAACATAATTTTTAGAATATTTATCCCATTATTCTATTATAGTTTAAAGATGTTAAAGAATGTATATTTCATTGACATTTGAAAAAATAGATATTAAATTATTGATATGTCTATGTTTGGTAGTTATTGTTAATAACCTTCAGATATTTCAAAGGTTTATGGTTACCAAATAAATAATCTTATTGCAGTTCTATTAGTGCATTTTGTACCTCTTGTACGTGTCCATCTCCAATAAGTGCTGTAGACATTTTTGGACTTAAGCATTTTGGTTTTTCTGTGATAAATCAATTAATAATTCAAAACTTATGCTTTTTTGGATGATTAGACAATTTCTAATACCAAAGCTTTATAATGGCCTTATTTTATAAGCAATGCTTTTTGTATGGTATACGGTACTTTGTTTACAAAATCATCATCAAAAAAAAGATACTGAATTATTAAGCTTGTCCCGTGATGAAGAAATTAAAGATAATTTATTATATATAATTTGAACCAGTTTGGCCCTATGTTGGCTGAACTTCTCCTCATTTCTTGCAAGAAGATATTTTCTGGATCCAAAGAGTCCTCTGCTTAGGAGAATTTCAAGAATATAAAACAAAATGTCAACTACTGGACAATAACATAATTGCATTTTTTTTATCTGGTTTGTAATCAAAGATTAAAACTTATACACTTTTCACTAATTATTAACAATATATTAATTAGCAACTCACTATATATATTGTATAAACCAATGATACATTAAATATAGCAGGTTTTAATAATTATATTTCAAATGATGGAAGCTCTCAATGTTATAAGAAAATGTTGGAAAAAGATATTTCTTGATTAATCACACCAGTGTGTCTGTAGCTGCTCATCAAAGCTAAAAAAAAACTTTATATTCCATGGCTGTAAAACTTTTTACTGCAATTTATATGATGTTTATTGATTTAAAATTCTATTGTACTATTACTATAATCAATGGGAGAAGATGGCACAGCGGTTGCGGTTCAGAATCCAATTGAGAGGTATATTCAAGACTCATTCATGTATACCTGCCAAATTTGTGGGTGCGAATGCACGAGATAAACCCCACCATCTCATGTGTGAGAAAAATTATTTGAATGACTGTTTATGCATGAGAATTAAGCTAATGCGTGACAAAAATAATTTATGCATGAGACTTCCAAAATATGCTCAAAAGTGCGAGACTCGCCCATAATGTGTGAGGGTTGGCAGGTATACTCAACCAGTTGCTTGTACACCTGAGCAATGCACTTTACTCAATTGTTTCCATCTATCGTGTTCTTCTTCCCAGCAATTTGCCGGTACCCATCATAGGGTAGTTGCTGGGAAGTAACCTGCGATGGACTATCATCCCATCCAGGGGGAGTATCATTCTCATCTGCTTCACGCTACTGTAACTGAAAATAAGCTCCAGCCCTAACTTCAGCTCGGAAAAGAGATTTAGTGTATTTAGCAATTACAAAATAAATGAAAAAATAAAATTTATGTATAGGTGTGCATAAATTTGTAATTCATTGTGTTAATTTATAAAAAAAAGACTTTAGTTAGGTGTTCTGATCTTTGGAGGACGCCAAATAAAAGCTTAATAATAATAAAAATAAGTTAAAACAATTAAAATAGTTAATAATAAATAAACAAGGCGATGAGAATCTTCTACATAAACCTTTCAAATGAATGGCGTTTAGTTTGTCAAGTCATCAAAATGTGAAGTGCAGCATTCATTTCTACATTGTTTGCTCATGCTTTGCATCTTAATATAAGCAGTTTACAAAGTTGTTCCTACGACAACTCGCTGTCACTCCCAATGTCATTATTACAACTTTATTCATAGTGAACAATGGATGCCAGCCTAGATAATGTAACAAGCAGCGAATAGGAAACAAATTGTAACATTATTGAAATTTATTTCAACGATGAATGAATATTTTTTTCATTTAAAATCAATAAAATAAAAATCTTTTGTAAATGTTGGCTTGTGATTGTTGGCAACAACACTCAGGGACCATCTAAAAAATGTTTAAACTATCAGAAAATCAACTGGAGTTGATAAACAAACAAGTTTATTTCTGGGATCTCCTTAAAATTTTCGCTAAGTAGTTTGACTAAACCAATCAACATAATTAGGCGTACTCAATCAGCCAATCAGCACAGAGAACTGCCTCCCACCTGTTTGCTTAGCTTCGATATCCCAGAATTTTAAGAACACAACTTAAAACATTGATGATAATGTATGCAATAAGTCTCGCTTGAGATATCCGAGTTTTTCATTTGTAAATTGCCTTGTTACATTTCGTTGATTTCAGTTGAATTATTCAATGAATTTATGAATTGGAAATGTAATAGGAAATTGCTAAGTCGTTTATGATTTATATTGATTAAAAATGATTATTATATCATTATATTAGTAATTAATAGCATCCCTTACGTGATATTTTAAATCGCTCTGATTATTTTTGTTACTCTTCAAATTATGGCAAAAATTATAAAAATGGCCAGATGATATTTATGAAAATAAAAACAAAAAATTTATTTTGATAAAACAACACTTGTATCAAAAATCTAAATTTGCAAAAATTATACAAATATTGTCTGTGGGTCAAAAATGCAAAGAAAGTCAAAGTGAAATTACCACCTAGGATATGGCATTAGTCATGTCCCCAAACTAACTACTGTTCATGTTGCCCAATTTTCTTGAGAGAAAGTCAAGTCTACCTGTTTATATTGATGTCATAATTTATGGGACTTTAAAAACATCTTGTTTATCGTGTATGGTTTTCTAAATGAAACGTTTTGGGAGGTTAGACAGTATTTTTGTACCCATGATGCCAGCGACAATAACATAGAGGAATGTAAATGCATTGCAGTTAAACCTCTCTGTACGGACTCCTCTTGTAAGCAGACACTCCCATAACGACCACTCATTCAAAAGCCTGTTTGTTCTTCCTATCCAATATCCAATTTAGTACCTCTTGTAAGCTACCACCTCCTGTAAGCAGCTGGCAATTTTAGACCTAACAATTTGGATTTTTCTAAAACAATTTACCTCCCGTACAAGTTACCACCCGAAAATCTTGTACTTTTTTTACACTAAAAATAGTATACAAAATCCTTGTAATGAATTGAGTTTGTTTGTTACAGTTAGTAGTTAAGCGAAGTTTTTGTATGGAATACCTACATTTCATCAGAAAGCTTGTCTAGTGACGGAAAAAATGCAGACAAATTCGGAAATATTGCATAGTTCATTTTAATAAGTTTTTTTTAAATTTTTTTATTTCGTGTCACATCCAACAGCAAGTTCACTCGCCACTTACAGGATGAGAACTACGCCATGCTTTCTAAACCAAGTATCATTATGAGGCTTGGGGAGTGGTGTTGTTAAGTCGTGGGAACAGACCTATCGTTCAGCCAGGTTCAAACCCAGGACCTCGGGATTGGAAGGCAAGCATGCTAACCACCAAGCTACAGTGCCATACTTAAGTTTTGTCCTCTATCCACTGAACCTCTTGTAGGCGGTAATCTCCTGTTAAGTGGATACTTTTCCAGAACCCGAGGGTGTCTGCTTATGAAAGGTTCTGTTACTGTTGATACAGTCTATCAATTGCATGTTTTATCAAAATAATTTCACTATAAACTATAGATTAACAAATCCACTCACTGTTCATTTAGATAATCTTTGACTCCATTGTTAAAAGTCTAATGATTCTGACAACACAATAAAGAGTTGAATCTGAGTGCAAGTGAAAGTGACATCTCATTAATTTTAAGTATTCATAAGATTGCTACCAATGTTACTGCTTTCAACAAGAACAAACTACTAATATTAAGCAATATGACAAGTATGTAAGTTGCTCTATCAAGATTCAAACTCTCTGTTTGGTTTCTAATTTAACTCCCAACTTCTTTATAATTTCAATGAAGTTTAAATATAAATATGAGGCATGTCGTGGCAAAACCACCAAGTTGTAGGAAAATTGAAAATTGAGTTTTTTCATAGGCATGTTACACTATTTATAACCTTTAATTTGAGGGGTCAATTATCAAAATCGGACAACTATAACTAAAGTTATTGAACAAAATAGTCCAAAATTTCCTTTGTATTTCTTTATTTCCTGTGGTTTATTTGCTTATTTCTCAATAACTTCCTGTGCGACAACTTGGTGGTTTTGCCATGACTAGCCTCATATAAAAAACGAGAACAATAACAGTTTTATGAATATTTATTTAAAATTAATTGAAAAAGCGTGTAATTTTTATGACATTAACATTTTGTTCAATTTACTTTAGGTGCCCAACACCCGGTTGTACAGGTAAAGGACATGTTAACAGCAACAGGAACTCACACAGAAGGTACAGTACATACATAAGAAATAAAATTATCTATTACCCCTTTAACACTGCCAAGCAAAATAAAATCTTGGGACAGCCCCACAAAGATTGTGGAACAAGTTCTTTGTTAAACCAGGTCAGACATGATGAATCCGCTTAACTACAGTGGAGTCAATTTACACTGCTAATGACTCTGGTTTAGGATAGTTCATACAAATAACCAAAATTGTGCCTCCAAACGTACGTTTTAATTTTTCTGGTACTTCAAAACAAACAAATCGCTTCTAAAATTATTAAATGATCTGGAACTTGAAATTGGAAGTGTTTACACTCCAACTATGGGTACATCGTGAAAAGAATTGAAGATGAATGCATTCTGCTTCACTGTCTCAGGACCATAGCCAGACGTTTCAAACTGTGATCAGTTTTTTACACTGTTTACACTACAAATTGATCCCGCAGTTGTATGTCCTGTTATGCCAAAGTGTGGGAGAATTCTGCAATTGTTTCAGTATATAAAGTGTATAAGTTGTGAACACTATGACTAGTTTACGTTGTTGGATGCACGAATTTTGTTTGAGTTGATTTATTTGATGTTGTGATACACCAAAAATAACCCAAGAATGTCTGAACTTGCATCCATTTGCATCTTTCTGGTGATGATTTCACAGTATCTGGAGACATTCTCCTACTCCTTTCTGAAAAGTATACTGTCTTCTTTAACATGCACAGGATCCATGTTCCACATGGGACCAATAGATTTGCTTCTGATCTTATATCGCATCATTTTTTTTAAACAGCATTTATTTTATTGTTTATATATAACAGTAGTATGTGGATTCAAATACACAACACTGTATTAATATAGGCCTTTACAATGTGCCTTTTTCTTGTGGTTATAAAATGCCTACCACATAATTTTCGGGGGAAAACTATAAATTGCACATAGAAACACTCAAGAAAATCAGATTGCAACAACTATATCATCAAAAATTAAATAACACAAACACATTCCACCATAGCATTTTGCATACTGGTTTCTGATGTGGTACCAGTTTGTCATATCAAACCAGTTCTCCATACTATTTCTATATCATTTACAGCATGTTCCAGTTTAGCATTGTTAATGATTTTTAGCTAAGGTGTTGTAATGTAATACCTTGCCTCTATATGATCATTTCCTCATAATACTTTGGTACATATTGGCCGTGTCATTTTACTTGCTAGATCTATTAGTTGTAATATCAGTTTACTTATATAATTATTAATCAGGTCAATCACATAAATATAATTTGTGTAGTTAACACATTCCCTGCCACCCCCATTTTTTGGTTACAGCTAGATTGTTAGTACAAGTGCAAACACCTAGGTTTTTAACTTATATGTGGGTACATCATCAAAATAGTATGCCATTGGAAAGTTTTCTCATCTGTCAAAATATCAGCAAAACCATACTTGTATATTTACAATCATCATATATTATTGCACTCTATTTCAGATTAGGCTAATATGTCTTTGATGTAAAGCGCCTAGAGAGATTGTCAATCTATTAGGCGCTATATAAATGTCTATTATTATTATTATTATTATTATTATTAGTATTAGTATTATTATTATTATTGTTATTGTTATTGTTATTATTATTATTATTATTTATTATTTATTAATTATTATTATTATTATTTATTATTTATTAATTATTATTTATTTATTAAACTGTTTCCAAAAAAATGGCAAACAAATATACAGAAATTATGTATGATACAATAGTTATTTTTACATTATTAGTTAGGTGTACACTGAATTATCCCTGTAAATACTGAGTTTTCTTTGTGTGTGTATGTCGGATATTTTAAAAATGAGTACTGTATTTGATGTGTATACTCGTATCTAGTAGCCTTCGCGGTGCCCTGTGGATAAGTACAGTATACTCATTGTCCTACCCTACATTGTTTCTCATTTCTTTCGGTAGTTTATCTGGTTGCCCAATTGCTGCTGCTGAGAAGACAACTAAGAGCAGTCGGGAAAGCGGTGGCTTAACAGCAGCCCAAGCGCTTGCCCAGAGTAGAGCCCAAGTTAATAGGTAAGAGTTTTAATTCAAAACTCACTTCATATCGCCACTCAATTATTTTGCATTCAGGAATGCAAGATATTATTTTTGTCGCTGTCGTTTGTTAGTAAAAACTGTAAAGATTTCACCTGTAAATGACCAAAAAAACCTAAAAAATTCGAAATCTATGTAATCTTCTAAAATTTTGATTTATTAAAGTACAAGCGATATACACAGTGCTGATTATCAAATGATTTGTGGATATTTTTTGTTGCTTATGTCTAACCCATCCTGATCTAATGAAAATGTCTGAATAGTAATATATTTAAAATTTGTGTTTAACATTTGAAGAATGATAAAAAAATATAAAGGCATCTAGTGTTTTCACTTTGGAGATTGGAGGTAACTACATGGTCCATTATTTAGCAGCCTGAAATTTGGCGAATTGTAGTCCAAAAAGGTGACAAGTTTCAAATTTAACAAGAAAAAAAACAGGAAAAATGTTTCTGTTTATGCATTATACAAATGAACATTTATTAATTAATTT
>JAOTQE010005781.1:914-11230 GCA_025631205.1 Nesometra sesokonis
ACTTGTTATCACTAAAGTAATTGTCACTGACCTCATTGTGACTAAACTAATTGTCACTAAACTAATTGTGGTCTTGATTTGATTTCAGGTTCTGATCTTCAGAATCAATGATAAACTAATTGTTGTTGAAGTAATTGTTTTTTTTTTGCAATAATTTTAGATGATGATCTTCAGAATCAGTGATAACTTGTTATCACTAAAGTAATTGTCACTGACCTCATTGTGACTAAACTAATTGTCACTAAACTAATTGTGGTCTTGAATTGATTTCAGGTGCTGATCTTCAGAATCTTGTAAATCAAGCAGCTTTACAAGCTGCCAGAGAAAACAAGAAATGTATAGATATGAAGGACCTGGAATTTGCCAAGGACAAGATACTCATGGGTAAAAGGCTTAATTTATATACAAAAATATTAAGTAACAATATAATGTATAGATATGAATTTGCCAAGGATAAGATACTCATGGGTGAACACTGAAGTTATATAAAAAATATTAAGTACCAACGTAATGTATAGATATGAAGGACATGAAGTTTGTCAAGGACAAGGTATTCATGGGTAAAATTCTTATTTTAGATATGAAGGACCTCAATATTTTCAAGGACAAGATAATCATGGCAAAAATACTTATTTTATACAAGACAAGATATTCTTTATTTTCAAATGCATTACATTTGAGACATTTTTCACATAATAAGATATGGTAAACATAATAACATAAGCGGCTGAAGAGGGGATGGGGGATGCCCCCCCCCTTCCCCCGGTGATAGCTCAGGTGGGGAGACAGTCACTCCATCTGCAAAATGTAATCCGCATTAGAGTCTAAAGAAATAAAAACAGCATGCATATATGGCAATTATGAATATTGTGGCCCTGAAAACCACCTTCAGGATAGCACAAATGTATAGGCAATAACACTTTTTTTTTGCTCATCAAATTCTAACCGGGGTGGAGCAAAGTTTAACCTCGTCCCCCACCCTGATCCAAAAGCGTCCAACCGCCACTGCATAATAAATGTACATAATGTATCCCAAAGTTAATGAAATTCATACCTATTTAAACTTTTGGCTGAGGACACATGTAACTGACCAGCATGAGATTCACTCACAATTAAATCTATTATAATTAGAACCTCAACCACTGTACCACACTTTCAGAAAGTTAAATTGCAGAAGCAGTTGGTTCAACTGAAATAAATTACTGTACACCAAATGAAGGGTTTCAAATTGTAAAAACGAATTTCCTGGATATTTCCCTGTGGTCGTCTGACCACCATTTTTAATGTGTACCATTCCTAAATTGTGTAACCTTATTTAAAAGCTCAAAACCTTCCTTGATATTAGAATCATTTTTTAAAAACTTGTTGTCACTGTTAAAAAAAATGCCATTATTTTTCACCAAAACATTGCTAAATTTCATAGTTGCTATTGTTAACCAGTGTTTTGAATAAATAACTGTGAAACCTTCACAAAACCAGGATAATTTCCTGGAGAAAAATAAATTTTGTTGGAAATGTTGATAATTCCGGGAGCCTGGAAGGTTAGCCAAAATTCCTGGAGACTTCAGGACAATCTTGGAGAATTGGGAGCTCTTTAAATAATACTGTACTAACAGTGAGTTGTTTTGTTGTTGCAGGTCCTGAGAGGAAGAGCGCCACCATAGATCTTAAGAACCGAGAGATCACAGCATTCCATGAGGGTGGGCATGCCCTTGTAGCTTACTATACAAAAGATGCCAAACCCATCAACAAAGCAACAATAATGCCACGTGGACCAACTCTTGGCCATGTAAGTACATTTCTAAACCACATACATACTTAACTTTGGTTTTATTGTTGATAAAATATATAATTAAAATTAGACATACAGACAGATTGAAAGATGACAATTCTTGAAATAGCAAGACAGGAATTTCATACTGTTTATTCCCAATATTCAATCCTAGTAGTAAAGTGCCAATATAAATTTTCTGTAGTATAAATTGTGCAATTAATGGGTAACTCCTGGATTAAAATTTCCATTGATATCTATATAACAAATAGTTGTGACCTAACAGATGAAATTTCACAACATTTGGACAATGCAGTAATGCTGAAAAACATGGTACCAGATGAGTCCCAAATCAAAAGTGTGTCTATTACTCAAATTACACAGTGTTAAAGAATAAAAAAATTGAAAATTTTGAAAGGGTTGTGCTTCAAAACCAAATTTATATTACAAATTTAGGTTACAATCATAATTGGAAAGATCAACCAAATTCACATTAGGCCAGGTATATTTTAATATAACCTCTAATACGGTTTTCAAACACAACCCTTTTGAAATCTGTAATTTTCATATTCTTTAGCATTGTGTCAGTTAGGTAACAACTAATTGTTCTATAGATGTATCCATTGAAATTTCAATTCCGGAGTTCCCCTTTAAGGTTTTTTAAAAATGTTAAAATAAATTAATTGTATTGTTTTTTATTCATTATTATTCTTGTAATTAATTTCTAGTTGGTAAAGGTGATAGTCAAACTTGCCTAAGTTGATTTTACCTAAATCAAATAATTTCCAAGACAAATATATGTTTTTATACTAGATTGAGATTTATAGGATTCATGAATAATCTTTAAGTCATATTTCAAATTTCTTTTCAAGTTCCAGTTGTACATTAAGTTCTGATTCTGGTAAAGAAATCAGATTCTTGTTTTTTTTTTAAATTTTTTTATTTTTTATGGTGAAGATCTTTTAAATTCACACATTGGATCAGAATATGTGATAATATAAAAGGTCTTCACCATTGAAAGAATAAGAATCCATTTTTTTTGCCACAACAGATGTGGATGACTCTTAAGGCCGCTGTACACATAAGCCAATAGCGCGCGCCAACAGTCACTCGTGCCACCGCTGCATGGCAACAGCTTACATGTGCGGTGAATTTACGTGCGCAGTGCTTTACCCTTAAGCCGTTTATATGGCAACAGGTCCACGCTTCTAAGTGTATGCGCGCGTTAATTTACAACATCTACGCACAGGCAATTAAAGTATGAACATGTGCGAAGACATAGCAACGCGGACCTGTTTCCAGATAAATGGCTTAAGGGTAAAGCTTACGACCCCCGCACATGGTGCGCCGTTGGCATGAGTAGCTGTTAAATATCAAACATGTTAAAAACCTTGTGCTGCGCCGTTGGCGGACGTAAATTTACCACACACATAAACTGTTGGTGCGCAGCGGCGGCACGAGTGACTGTTGGCGGACGCCGTTAGCTTATGTGTGCGGTGGCCTTTAAGTCAATGTTACCTTAAATTTACTTTACAGAAAGTTTAAATGTGATCATTTTTATTTATTAGGTGTCACTCCTGCCTGAGAAGGACCAATGGAATGAGACTAAATCACAGTTACTGGCTCAGATGGACATCTGCATGGGTGGACGAGTCGCTGAGGAACTCATCTTTGGACCTGACCACATCACTACTGGTGCATCCAGTGATTTTGACCAGGCTACAAGAATCGCACAGCTCATGGTGACAAACTTTGGCATGAGTGAAAAGGTTACAAAACCATTTTATAATGTATTCATTTTAGCAAAGCAAACTGTGCTGTATAAGTCATATTAAGACCACTAAATACGGACCCCGCCTCATCTGAAATTCACAAATTTAATCAAACGTTTTTATTTCTACAACTTAATATTTTATTTTACCATTTACCATTTATTATAACATTTCGCGACCTTTTATTTTCGCGATAAGGTGTTTTATAAATAACATTTTCACGATTTTTATCCTTTATGTTGCACACAATTTTTTTTTGTATAAACTTATTTTTTGGTTAAAGCTGATGATGTTAGTTTTGAAAATTTCCAAGTCTAGGCCGGATCCACCTACCTCTATGAATGATTTACCGATTTCCGGATCTCGAGATCTTCTGTGTTTTCTACATCGAATCGCTAGGTAGCCTAGGCCCAACCAAAGTAGGCTTGTAGGCTCGGCCCTAGGCTAGGCCGATTTCGCGCGACAAATTCCATGATTTCATTCACCAGTTTCCACGTAGAATTCCAGCCCTCCATTAGGCTACGATCATTTATTGATCATTTATGACAAAATTCTGCTTTAAAATATCTGATTCTTTGTCTTCGTTTAGTTTAAAATCATTTTTTATTTACCCATGTGTTCGTGAACTGAAAGTTATTAACCTGACAGCGAAGCGACTCGGATGTATAGCACCACCACTCTTGTCATCTGAGAACAACATGTCTGCGCCTGCTAGCTTCGCTTGAAAGGGTGAAATAGGGGCCTATTTCCTTTCAAAATACAAATTTATTTTATCGATAATAAGGAGATGTTGGGAGCTAAAACTCATATAAACATGTAATTATTACAAATCGATTTGCGAATAGTAACAAAATTATTTTTCGACGATATAACATGTTTTTAGATGATCTTCTTAGCCTCAATATATCGGACTTCTGTTTGGCCGAGTCCACGCTGTGGTGGGTCCCGATTTTGGCAATTACAATCCTGTCGGTAGCGGCGATATGCCTACTCTGCTCTCTTTCGTGGGGGATCATTCATATATTCTACTGTTTGTAGTATTTTTGTCGTGATTCGTGAATGACTGTCACTTAAACAAAAAGAGACAATATCATTTATTTTATTCATCTTTAGTAAAATCTGTTTTGGCAATCGTTTTTGACCCATACATTTTTACGATATCAACAGAATATTTCAATATGATGTTCTTGATTTTGTAGATGGGTTTAATGACGTTTAGTGATGATCAGATGGGTGCATCATCAGGAAACAAACCAAGTCCAGAAACTCAGGCTATGATAGAGCAAGAAGTACGAAGACTTTTAAAGGTGAATTCCATGTTTGATTACATGAATTTTAATGTTTTTTCTGTTTTCTGTTTTTTCTCAGATTCTCAGCTGTCTTAATAAGTAATAAATACAGTAAAGCCTGTTTTCCTGTCGATCGTTATTCCAAAATCGCCGATTTAAAACAGCGTTTATAAAAAAGTTCAAAAAATTAACGATAAAATTCAAATCACACTGGACTGCTATATTTCAGCTACTTACTACGCTGTGCGCAGCAAAATTCGTAAAACTTTGCGACGAATTAAAATTGCAGTAAAACAAATTTAACAAGCTTTTCGACTGCAATTTGTATATATTAGTTAGATAATTGTATATTTCATGTTTTGAAGCAAGTTACAACTCATGAAAATATAATCAATAATCAAAATGTGTGATTTATTTCTAGGCCCAAAATATATAAATGTTTGCCGTGGGCAATGTTGCCTCATTAGCACCCAAATTTAATGATCAAAATCGTCAAAGTTCAACTCGGTTTAACTTTGACGATCCAAATCGTCAAAACTTTTTTTAACGTTGAAAGTAACCCCCTTTCCTCTCGATCGTTGTGAAAATTGTCATTTTTCAAAATTAACAATCGAAAACGCTGATTCAAATCGCCGTTTTTGGGATTAACGATCTACAGGAAAACAGGCTTTAATAATGCCCGTGACAATCTTTGTGTTGCCAAAGCACAACATTTTTCAAACCTGTGGGTCAGTCAGGAAACCATTTTTTTTTTGCCCTTTTTTGTTGTATTTTTGTGAAATTTAATTTATTTTATATATAGCCAATTTTTTTATGTATTTGTTACAATTTTCAAGATGACATGTGTTCCATACAATTTTTTGTGATAATTTTAGGTTTTTAGCCAAAAAAATCATTAAATATAAAAAAAAAAATGTTGACACTGATTTTCAATATTTTGGATCCATCAGGCTTGGGCAACAAATATTTTTGTAGGCCTTTAGTAATGCAACAAATTGTATACTATGCTAATTAAAGTTAAAATGTAATTTGCCTCTGGCATAATAATTAAACCAGATTTTTTTTTAATGAATATAGATTGAATGGATATACTTGTAATATATACAGAAAGTATAATGCATACTCTAAAAAATGAGATACACCATTTTGTTTTAATGCAATATTTCAACATATGTTATGTCATCATCAAAACAAAATGTGGCAGAGCCAAACCAAATAAGACATAAGTCGCAAATGCTAGTTTTCACAATAGGCAGAATTTTGGAATTGTCAACTTTTTCACATTTTATTTTATTTCAAAAATATACAGTTCATACATTCAACCTTCATACTACTTTAACAATTTTAAGATATACTGTATGATAAAAATGTTTCAAAAATGCAATTAAAATGATCTTGCTTAGTCAATGTATACTGATAAACAATTTTCAAATGCAGTTTTTTTCAAAACTTACATTTTAAATGTTTGAATTTCAATTGTTCATAACTTCGCAAGGAAACATTATTTTTTTTGCATGTGAAAGATAATAATGTGTAGTTTTATAATCCTTAAAAATCTCAATTTTCAATTTTCTGACTTATGTCTCATTTGGCTTGGCTCTGCCACAAATAGTTGCAGTATAAATAAAAGAAAAGAAGAAGAAAAAAGTACAATATGTAAATCTTAATACATTTCTTGTAGACTTTATGTTGTAAATGTTGTGTTTTTAATATGGATGTATATTTCCAAAATTAAGGTTAAATTGATCTGAATCAAATTTATAATTGATGAACAATTTCTAATAACATTTAATATATGTTTCAGGAATCATATGAACGTGCAAAACAGGTATTAAAAACGCATAATAAGGAACATCAAAATCTTGCAGAAGCGTTACTCAAGTACGAGACGTTAACAGCCTCAGACATCGCACATGTTATACAAGGCAAAAGTATTGATCGTTAACAGAAAACTGAACAATAGTATATAATGTATATATTAAAAGCCATGGGATTTCGGCTTCCACACCTACAAATGAGATAATATTGATCTTTAATGGATGGATGGAAAATCATCACTTCTATTTGAATAATGTGAATGTGCCGATAGGGTTTAAGGAGGGCCTGGGGAAACCATGATTATGTATTACCCTAAGATGTTTGCATATCAATGAAGTATGTATTTTTAAAACAGGAAATAATCACAGATAATGAAGTATAAAACTGAAAACTACTACTCCAAATATAGAAATGTATTACATCGTGTTATATATTTATCCAGGGTTTGTATCCAAGCAAATGAAATTGAGGGATGTTCAGTGTCACCTTGTAAGAAAATTGGGGAGGGGCCCTTTGAAAAAAAACTCTTTTATCATGGTAGGTAGTGCTAGTGAAAAGGTCGATATAGGTAGTAAACAAGGTTAACCCTATAAAAACTACCATACACCAATATAATCAAAACCCATAAATCTCTTAATTAACATCAGGTCAGCTTCTCTCTCAAGGGAGAAAAATGAAAATGATCAGCAAAGTCCTACTAACTAATAGGACTAATTAAAACTGAAATAAAAAACATTTACTTTTTGACCTAAATTTACCTAATAAAATCAACAAATATACTACCTAGTTACTAGGTAATTCTCTGTGGTTCTAGGTAGATCTTCCTAGTAATTTAACATGGTAGACTTACCTAATTGGACAGTGCTATTTTTTTAAAGGGGGAGGGGGCTTGGAATTCCCCTTGATATTTTGCTTGGTAGATGTATAGTATTTCCAGCCAAAGTTGGATAAATCATTGTATTGTTGTACAGACCATATGTTTCAAGTATTTGTTAATGTTTCTGGCTTATGAGCCATAGAGTTTTGTCTCTTTAGAAATCCCATACCATGTGGTTAAATAAATAAATAAATGAAATGAAATGTAGATGTTTTATTCTACATTTTGCTGTGTATCAATGATTGAGGCATATAGTCAGTAGGATGCAATCTTCATCAAACCTTATATCAACTTGGGGTTATATTGTTCATAAAATACTAAAATATTAAAAGCATTAAGGTTAAAAATGATGGATCATTAGTTGGGGCATAGTCACATTGAAGAGGTATTTATTCAATGTACAATATTCATTTATTCAAACTCAATAATCAGTAATTTCAAATTGCATGTCATTTCAATTGGACACAAAATAATTGAGAAAAGCACAGCATAATTCATATATTAGAATTCATTATATCGAGAGATCAAGGAAGATTGTCAACCTCAAAATATTCTTTAGTCAAGTCAAATGTGAGTTCTCATCACAAAATGAGCCTCATGGTTGTAAAATCGAGTTATACCCTCTAATAGAGAATAATATAAGCTGTAATCTGAATTTTAACATTTGACATTCATTGGATTAGTGAATCAAAATATATGAGCATTCACGTTTTTCATGTACGCAATCCTGGTTTTGAGAAAATCGGCATAAAGCAATCTAAAAATCAGTATAAAGACTGTAAATATCCGAAAATTTCATGAATGACACTTTTCCCTATGAAAACTGACCTAAAATATATATTATAAAGAAATATTTACATTAAGTACCACAGTGCTCAAATGAATTAAAACAAAATTTATCAAAAATTTGACTTCCGACCTTTTTTTTTGTCAATTAGATCCCACCTATGATGCGACCCATTTTGTGGTGAAATCTCATAAATTTTAAATAACTATAGGGGGGGGGGGGGAGATCCAAGGTTTGACCTTGGGGTAAAAAGTACTTGGCAGTCCTAATTATCTACTGCATAGTCAAACCAGGTGAATTTGACATTAAAAAAATCTTGTTAGCATAATTTTTATGTCTTTTTTTCTCTATATATTTCATGTGTGTGCTCTCTTAGAGCCATCGGCCATGTTAAGGATGGCCCTTAAACCATTTTAGGGTTGCCACAGAACCCTGTGAAACACCCCTGATCATGTTGATGTGTGTTCCACTGCGTGTATTCTGTACACAATTACAGTATAACCTTGATTTTGCATACTGTCGGGAATCAGGAGGGGGTTTGTAAAACCGAGGGTTTGTAAAATTGAGTTGTCTTAATGTTTTGTTGCTTGCTTATTGCCTCATTTATTTACTACTACTTTGTATAGTAGATTTTTAATATATTAAATTTATATTCTGGTTAATTTGAACTCATATTTTACATCATGTCCCCTTAAAGTCAATATTCAAAGCTTATATGGTACAATTTTAGCTGATTTGGGGCATAAGTAAAATTGATGGTTCATAAAATTGAGGTACTGTATGTAAAATTGAGATTTCACTGTATTATTATTTGTATAAGGAAGTTTTCAATTATGAATATTCTATAAAGAAACTTGAAAATTACTTGTGCTTTTGATTTTTTTTAAATTTTCTCACATTTCCTCTTTTGTGCCTTGCTTACTTCAATGTTGCTGCTTAAGTCATGACTAATAGAACCCAAACGCCAAAAGGTCTGCTAATCAACTTTAAGTAAGAAAGTATAATACATACTCCAAACAGTGAGATACACACCATCATGACAGGATTCAATATTTCGACATAAATTGTGTCATCAGAAATGGTCAATCATAATTTATGTCGAAATATTGTATCCTGTCACAATGCCGTGTAAATCATTCCTTTGAGTATGTATAATACTTACTAGAACACAAAATATCGAAATGAAATCAAAGTAAACATTTAAAGAAGCCATTTGTTGGTAAATATGGGGCAAAGCATGTTGTTCCATAACTTTAGTTATAGATGTCCGATTTTGATATTTGATCCCTCATTTTGAAGCTTACAACAAGTGTAATAATGGTTTCAATAATAACTCTATTTTTCAAGTTTGCAACAACTTGGTGGTTTTGTCATGACATGCCTCATGCATGGAGTTATAATAGTTTGAAAAAACTATTATAACTCCATGCCTCATGTTTAACATGTTGAAAGAGGTGTATGTTAGCAAGACAAAATCGAGGGAATTGGAATGAATGCTTAAATCGTACACAGAACCTGATTTAAATTTTAACAATTGTAAACAGTTCAGTTTTATCTAAAGTTTATTTCATATAATTAGAGAGGTTTCGCAACCTTACAAATTAAGAAACAGAAATGGATACATCACAATTTCGTTTTCTTAAGTTGATAAATGTTTTAGAAAACATAGAAAGTGTTCAACTTACCATTAGTTGATTGTAAAATATTGAGTAACTGTGACAGACATGCTGTTCAACACAAATTTTGCAAGTATGCATTTCATATTTCTGATATCATATTTGGGAAGTTGTAAAACCTCATCATTTCTGTAATTCAATAGTAGATTACTACTGTAACTGGTAAGTGTGCTAGATATGGTAGTCTGGTATTCAGTCTAGTAGTTAATAACACAGTTAATATTATACAAATATATACTGAGATGAAATGCTCTGTTTAAAACTATGGGTCCCAAAGTGACTGCAAAAGTACTATTTGCTGAGGGGTGCATCCCCAAAGCAAATAG
>JAOTQE010005792.1:0-11229 GCA_025631205.1 Nesometra sesokonis
TGTGGGCGAAGTGTTTTCACATTTGTGGTTGTTTTCACATTTGTGGGCGATTTTCACATTTGTGGGTTCAACAGGGGTGCGTTGACTAATAGCGTGATAGGACCATTGAGTCTTGAGGCACGCTCCGTCAAATACGCGCTTCTAGTCGTGTAAGTCTAAGATGAGAGATAAAACACTAGCTTACCATGCAATGTTTGTTTATTATTGATGCCACATACATCTATGGTGAAATTTACATAACAAAAATAACTGCACCTTAAACTAAAAGAACAAAAGTGGTGGAAAATAAGAACATGGTTCCAAGAAAAGAAATAAATAATTAAAAAAGACATAATCATTGTTAAAGGTCAAATTTCAATAAGCTAAGCCTATACACGGTGTATTGCTATCCAGTTAGCTGATTAAAATCGAGATAAGGAAAGTTTTGTTAAACATAGCTTTATAGAGGGCGCAATTTACCATCGTTTCCTGAATGCCTCGCTTCCTGGGAGATGCTCCTGTTGTATAAGCTAGTTATGTAAGGCCCAACATCTAATTATTGTTGCCTAGCAACAATTAATTCTTAATAGTTCGTATGAATTCGGCAACGGATCGTCGCTGATTGGTGTAGAAGCCGAGTCCATTAGCGTAAGAGCATACAAAAGCTGTGACGCACACAGAGAACTCGGCTTCAGCATCTACATCAACATCCATTCAATGGCGCGCAAAAATAGCCACTAATGGTCTCTGACGTCAGATAATGATTATATGTATACATTCTTCGATATGGTGACGCACGAATGATCGTATTCTTGATGTAAACGCGGCTCGATTTTAGCTACTGACGTAGGCAAACGTCTGAACACGCATGCCTTTACAGCTTCATCTCGGCAGATGTGCGTCAAGTGTGCTAAGAGAATGACACAGTATATGGCCACCCTTATTTACTACTTCAACATCAACATTTTATACGTATTGTTTCGAAATTAAAATTTCACTTTCGCCAGATTTGTTATCATTCGACCTCATCCACTGGTCCGACGACTACACGTCTATGTTTGGAGCGGAATAAATTTTACGGGACAAAAATGGCTACAGAAACAAAATGCACAAGGTCTATAACGGAAAACACGCAGAAAAGACGCCGCCCGGATTACAGTACATTATGTTGTTTAATGTACACTAAAAGTTGGGTTTACCGTTGGCCAGGGTGTCCTTTGGGAGTTAATGAAACAAAGAGTCCCAAACAGGTAAGCATTTTACTTTTGTTTTAATTAAGCAGAATTTGGTCAATACAAATGAAGTAGTAGTTCTCATACCTGTAATTATAATTTTAAAATGTTACTTATGGTAAATACAATATAATCTTTTCTATAACATTAAACTAACAAAAGGTGATAAAACCACAGTTATAATTTGAGTACTAATTACTTTATATGTTCTAAACAATTTTATTTTCAGCACATTACAATGCGCAATTATCTATTCATACTCGCCACCTCGTCGTACAGCACCGGTTAAAGACGTTTTGTCACTTGAAAATGACACAACAATCATCAAAATTTATTTGAAGGTAACTTGCTCTTTTTAAAGAGAAAGTTAAAAACCTAAGAATAGCAAGAAGTGTATTTTTTACTGAAGAATGCTACAAGTTGTAAAAGCTTTAAGCATTTTGAAAGTATTTTTTCCAAAATTTTCATTTTCCAAGCGACAATAATATCGTCATTGACACCACGAAGAGACAAGAACTGTCATGCGTATGTAAAGAAAGGCGCGTAAAGAGACGCATAACGCGCGCATGTAGTGATTAAACATAAGAAGTTCACAGTGTGTGCCACTACGCGCGCCTTTTTATACGCGCTTAAAAGATTTTGTCTCTTTGTTGTTTCACTGACGATCGTCAGTGAAACAACGAAAAGACAAACGGTTCTACGTGCTTACAAAAAATGGGAGTAAAACTCACAAAACGCGCGCATGCAGTAATAGCGATTAATGAATAGGAACGTCCACACTTGTGTCTGTATGCGCTTTGTGGTGTCAAACTACTACTAGGGTCTTAGTTTGTCTTGGATAGCTGTCAGTGCGGTGACAAAAGTTTAGTACCGCCGAACTAAGTGTTTGTAATGTACTGAAAATAGAACCGGTATTCGAAATTGGATTGTGTAATGACAATATATTGAATAGCTATTTGAAGTGCACCTAATCTTTTTACGATGAAAAATTACCCTTATTTTGTAAAAACAAATTTGGTTCCTAAATTGTTTACTAGGCCTACTATGATTACTGTACAATATTAAATTTTCAGGTTTTTAATGTACGAAAACAATGTAAAAAAAAATGTAAACCGGTTTCCAGTATCATTCAGTTATAATGTAACACAAATTTGTTTCCAATAATAATAAAGTTTCTTAGAGGTCTACTATTCCGCTCTAAAGTTCTTCAAAGGCCAACAGAGTTTGTCCTATAGCAAATGCATAAAACCAACACTTGGATTGACAATAGGATTGTCTGCAGGCAGATTTCTTTGGAACTTTTCTTCAAAGTCTCATTCAAAATAAATGAATGTTCTGGAAATGGTTGCACTTATTACTTATAATTTGTAATCCCATTTAGAATATAATTAAGCATTAGCGACGTATAGAAAAATGGCGCTCCAGTGCCGTATCCGGGATTTAAAATTGGGGAGGAGGATGTGAATGCAAGCCAGTCGAGCATATGCCGCCAAGCTCCCACACCCCGGTCAACAGGAGGCGCCCTTTTCTCCAACCACCCCATCTTGGTTTGGTTTTGAATTACTTGACAAGCATAAATACAGTTTTGTTTTTTTTACGTGGTTCCCGAATTTCCGTCCAGCGGTGTAAACATTAAAATTCTAAAGCAAATTGGCGTAACAAGTGGTGGGGGATGTGTACCTTTTATCATTGGGCGGAGAAGTGCTGCGTACGCACACATCGCACCACCTCCCTCGGTATCGACATGCATTATTTTGTCGTCCTTCTTAAGAAAGTGAATCGCTCTCTTTCTCCTCAATCCTTGTCTTATACCGCTACATTTTATTGTTTGTCGTCCACATTAATGTTCCTTCAATTCACAAGCCCTATTTTGACCTATTTTGCGATTTATGATGAATGACAAAGTAAAATTTAATTCCGGTACGCGATTGCTGCAGTTAAAAATAAAACAGCAAATTAATGCCGAAAAAGAGTGTAAATTGGGAGCTCCGCTATTGTAGTAAATTTGTTGTTTGGTGGGTAAAACGTCATTCTACCCATTGTTTCCTTTCATGGGGTATCAATAAACCCTAGTTCTACGAATTATATAAAAAGATTCGTCCTAAAAATACATCCGACTTGAGAGTTACACTGTTCATTCAAGCGTGCGTCTACGAACGATCAAAATACAATTTTGCTATGACGTCAAATACTTTGATATAAAGTAATCTATAAATAGCTTTCACATCGGTTACCTACAGTGCAGACAATTGCTGTTTGTGATGCATTATAGGATTTTCTTTAGGTATTTGGGTGGAATTCTATATATTGCTCCTATTAATAGTTTTGGACTTAAGTTTGTGACCTTCTTTAAACGAAAGTACATATTTGTTTGTTGTGTTTATTTCGTTACAAGAAATCGTGATTTTGCTTTTTATTATACGGAACCGGGAACCGAACGTCACGTTTATTATATGTATTTTTTGCTGGTTTGTCTGGTCTGTCTGTTTGTTGGTATGTCTGACTGGATTCAAATAAAATGTAGTCGCATTTTATATTTAAAATCTTCAATATCAAAAAATATACAGACCCTAATAACCGCGGTTTTTTCAAAAGCGCTTCCATTAAACGCTCTGTGAAATTGAAGCCCAAACAAAAAGTTTTGATCAAAAAGTGGCAAAACGTACCATAAGTTAAGGTTTCTTACAAAGTTATAGTATAATTTGTGATTGATTGTTTAATTAAACTTTGCTTGTCAAAACCATTAAAACAGAGGTCCCATCGAACCTGGACAACGATGACGTGTATGACACTTACCTCCAATGTCATCGACCAATGACCACGTTCGTTACAAAATGCCAACAACATTAATTAGATGGGTGGTGATTTGTCAAGAAGTTTGATTGCGTTAAGTGTGGGCGGCAGGTATCGTCATCATCCGACTGTAAATCCACCGTTCTCCGTCGGCAGTAACCTTTAGAACGATCATGATGTAAACTACCTGATTAATATTTAAATAATTAACATGTATAATTGACATTAAATGTAATTGTATAACTGATAAATGTCACGAAACTCTTTTGACGGAAGGGACTGCTCGTCGAGAGTGCTGATACATGGGTTTCCAATAATTCGCTTTGAGAATTATTTGATGTTCATAAGACATAATTTCCAATCTTTCTAAATCCAGTAGTTGACCATCTATAAAAGTTCCATCAGTAATCTTGTATTTTCAAATTGACAACCAGTTTAATACCATTTACATATCTTAAACTTTGTTTCAAAAGTTTCGTCAATCGTTTGCTGTGGCCTGGTACTACAGTCTGGTCTGTTTTGACAAGACATTGGCTTTGATAGTTCCGAAGATAGAAAGTTATATTTTGTTATGACAATAAAATTAAGTCACCTCTAGACTCGTTTATCGATAGTTATACTAGGAAAAGGCCTCTTAACATTTGAGAAAGTAAAACCCCTTGTTTCTTAATTTGGAAAATATAATTTTATGTTATTTTATATTTAATGGTCATTGGTATAAAATATGTTATTCATTATTGTCGTTAATGATTTTCTAAGTTAACATCAAGTAATTTATTATTTTTCAGGTACCTTGAATTCCACTACTTCTATATGGGATTTTATATAATCAGAATTTCGGACATCTCAAAACCGTACTTTAAGAAAATCTCCAACTTAAATACTGAAGAATTACCATTTTTAAACATTTGAGTTTGGCGTTGATGACTACAATCGTGGACCTTATTAAATTGCTAAAATTGATGGACTTTATTAACTGGAAAATGTTCGTAAAGACTTCGAAATATTTAAGAGTCAAAATTACACATAACATCCTAATGAATAGCCTAATGGTTAACTATGGATTCCCTGTTTGAGTCGAGAATTAAGAGATTTACAACACAAGGTAAGACTAGTATATTTGTGTTCCCCTTATTTGAATGCCCTTATACCCTATTGCCCCCTCTTCACCTACCTTATGTCCCCTTTCCTCTCACTCATTGGTTTTTCTTAGGTTTAAACACTACATATTAAATAAATTGTGCATCTACCGTCGTTAAGTCTGCACCTAAATGATATTCGTCTTCTTTTCAATCTTTATCTATGTATTTACGTAGACTGCCCGACGACATGTAAAGGTATAATGCTCCTTTTGTTTTATGAACCTGCATTGAGAATATACTGTAAATCTTATTAATCATTTTGTGTAGTTTCACAATATTTTTTTTCAGGATTCAGATACATTTAAGATGCACATGCGTACCAGTGATGTATATTTTGGCAGAGCCAAGCCAAAATGATATGATGAAAAAGTCGAAAAGCTAGTTTTCCACAATAGTTTATCAATTTTCTTTTTATTTCAAAAATACAGTTTCAACATTAAACTTTCATACTGCGTTTGTTAACAATTTGCAGATATGATCAACAAATGTTCAAAAAATGCAATTTAAAATTACACTATTTGTCACAGTATTGATAAAAAATTTTTAAATTGAGTTTTCTCAAAATTGACATTATAAATGTTTTAACTTTGTTCATATCTTTGCAAGGAAACATCGATGAAACTAAATTTTGTTGCAGGTTAAAGATAATATTGAATAGTTTCATAATTTATTTTTTAAAACCCCATAAATTTTCAATTTTTGTACTTCTTATTCTCCCCTTTTTACTTGGCTCTGCCACATATTGGTCTGTATGAATATATTTTAATTATCGTAGATGATTGTATGTGCTGCGCGCACACTTTTTTTCTTTTTTATATATCAGAATCAATGCATGCACGTACCACCAAATGTTTTAATCATTTTGTAATAGGTCTGTGTTCGTTAATTTTTTGTTTAATGTATCTTATGGGTGTTTTGCGATTGCGCATTATGGATTAGTGTTAGTTAAATTTGATAGGCCTAACTGGATAGTTTTCATGATTTTAATTCTCGCAAACATCTCAATTTACAATCCGATTAGATCGAATGTAATGTCAAAAAGGAATGCGGGTAGTTGTGTTCGATAAACTTAGGCTACATAAATCCACTGTGATTTAGTGTTGCGGACCAGGTTGAATTGTGTTATTGTTTATTTCTAGCCCAAACGTATATTTGCGCGGGGATAGCTTAACGGTTAAACAGAACTAGCAACATTATTTGTGTGAACATTTGTTATTTTAAAGTTTTGATTAGGCCTAACCTATCTGACTAAAATACGTTGTACAGTTTTATCAGAAAACACAGTTTACGTATATACAAAATATAGGCCTAACTATTGAGAGGATACCGACAAATTTTAGACGAGCCCCTTTTACTAGTAAAAAACTAGTACAATATTTATCTACAGCGGATACAATATTATACATATCCTCTGAAAATGTACAAAATATGCAATTCTATTGGTCTATGAATTATTATCACATGTAATATTTCAATTTTGTAGTTTTCTTGGACGTTATTACCACAATTTCATTCATAATTCTTAGCTTTTTTCACATTTGTAACATTTATATTTTGCTAATAAGCTACATATATTTTTTCATTGTTTTTCACATATTGATGTAAATTAGATATATACATTTTTTATTTATCATTATCACGGCGATAATGAAAAACAACATGTAAATTGTTGAGTTGTGTTTCGTGAATAAATAAAGTGTACTACTACTACTACTAATACGAAAAATAAAAATAATTTAGACATTCATTTTCATTACCAAATACAGAGTTTCCGTTAAATTAATAATTAATGTAATATTTATTTTCAAAATTAGCTTATTCATCATTTTAAACAGAAAATAATGATAAAATGAAAGTGAAAATGAAAGCGCCTGAAATCTAACAATAAGTTTAAAAAAATATTTATGAAAATAGTTGGTATAATTCAAAAACAACAAAAGTGTTTATTGTTTTAATTATGTATTTATATTTTGATAAGGGGATTTTGATCTCGAGGATTGTTCTTTGTATCTTTTTGTGATGGAGCATGACGTCAGATTTTTTGCCGTAAAAGTTTTGAGTTAACTTTTCTGAAAAGCGAGTTTCGTTATTGGTTCCTTTTGTGTCGATTTGCATAGTGTTATATAAATGTTCTATTTGTAGGTTTCTATTGAGGATAATTTTAGATCAGTCTCACCACGGGCCGGTGCGCTTCTAAAAGTAGTATTATACGCCTGATGGTTTGGTATGCCATTCAATGGAGCGTCAGCCGCCTGAAGTTATTTCTGTTCGCCATACAATTTACGATGGTTAAAAATAACCGTCAGTGTGTACAATGAAAAATTACTCTTTTGCGTAAGCCTTAGAAATCGGGGACGGCGTGTAATTTGCTAGCGAGGTGGAGGGGTCAAAGCGGCGAACAGCCTATTGGTTCGTTGCTTAGTCTGACGTTCATTTCTCGCATCGATATGCGATTCTACTCCGAGCAGTATTATCGTTTGGCTGAGTTGTGACGTCATTGTTTGAAGTAGCTTATTGGTTGATGGCCAAATGACGTGCATCGCCTCAACATCTCCCGTTAGTTCTCTTATAGATAGGTTTATTGGAATCATTTCGCAGTTGTAGTTTGTATTTTCAGATGTTTGCATGGTCTGCCGGTAACACCGAGCTGTGCTTGCAAAAATCTATCCATCTTTACTTGCATGTTTTCTGCCATTGATAAATCTGGGATATTTAGCCGATTGTTTGAAATATATGTACTTAAATCGTAGCTCGAATTCGACGGCTGTGGAAGCATCTAGCAGGTGAGTTTTTGGCAGATGCCCTCATGTTATTTTGAAGTTCTGACATCGGTATCATTTGCATCCAGGTGGTCGTTGACTCTTATAGGTCCATTTTAATTGTTTACTTTAATTTCATTTAATATTTCGTTATTTAGAATGTATACCTGTGCTAAGCAAACACTATTAATTAAATCAACTAACTGTGCATTTTGTCAAAGAAGTTTTTATTATTAATTTGTCTATAATGTTATTAATGTTTAATAAATACATGTTTTGTAATGCAATGTAAACATGTGTAATGTTTTGTTAATGCATATTAGTTAAGATGATAATGATATTTATTTAATAGGTCTATGTTTAGCTTTAGGACTAATGCAGATGCCTTGGTGCTCCAAATTATTGGAAATGGTTTTGCGCATTATTTGAATAACATCTTACGCGCGCATTGACATTGACCTGTCTACGCAAAAGAAATCCGCATGCATATTGAACTGTGTGATCCAACTCTCACTAATTAGTTTAATTGGTTAATTAATTGTCAAAGTATGTTTATTGTTATTAATTGTATTGGTTTTGTTTTAAATATTACGCTTATTTGTACTCGTCGGTGTGGGTTGTTAAACTTTTATCGTCTGACGTTTGACAGCGTCGTCGAATCGCTATTGATTAATCAGATGACGTCACGTATGCAGACTTACATTCCGAAATACGACAATGCGCGTTGATGATGCGGTTGCTCTCGTCTTAATAACGAATTTAAACTGGAGAATAATCTGCTATATAAAGCTTTATGATACATTGGCTGTTTCTCTGAAAGACGCGGTGGGTTTTGCTAGGGATGATTTTTAATACCGATACACAAATACTTATTATTAATTATATATGATACACATTACTCAAAATTAATTAACTCTTAATAAAAATATTTTTTAATTTTTGTTTATAGTTATTTTAATAATCAAGTTTAATCAAGCCAAAATCTCATACCTGTAACTTGCTTATAATTTACTTCACTTATTCTGACAGCTAGTTCGTACTGAATTTACAATTCTTAATATTATTGTCATTTACTGTGCCTGAAGTATAAAAGTAAACTAACCAGAAAACCTCCTACCTAAATCAGGATTTGAACCCGGTACCTCCCGCTTAAGATTTGAAACTTAAAAACTAGACCAATACACCGATTCTAAACACACTGTTAATGCTTATGTTTATCTTTCAATATCCAAATTATTTCTTTTATTTCAAGACGGTCTGGACTACGTATCAAGAGGGCAACATGCATTATGCGCATGCTCAAAACATGCACGTGCGCACAGTGTATACCAGCCAACTCTCCCGCATTATGCGTGAGTCTCACGCATTGGAGCCTATTTCTGACGTCTCACGCATAAATTAATTTATCTCACGCATTAGTAGAATTCTCACCCATAAACAGTCATTCCAACAGCTTTTCTCACGCATGACACAATATAGAGCAAAATACGGTAAAATAGCCCCCAAAACAGCGATAGGTCGGGCAGAAACGATTTTTTTTTGCTTACCAGATCGAAATGGGAGAGGATGTGGTCCAGATAGTGGTGGCGGGGTTTGTCTCACGCATGGGAGCCAAAAAAAGTTGGCAGGTATAACAGTGTTGGTTGACATATTTTCGCCTTGCTCACGATAAAGGGTAAACGCGCACCTATTGTACATTTTACATGGTACTACTTAATAGGAACGTTGACACGTTAGCATGCCATGGTGGACTTAGTAAGAATTAAACTGGTCTAGACTTAGATGTTAAGATAGTGTTCTCCTCCATTTCGTGTAGAGATTGAGTTAATTCTTACCATGCCAGATTCATATTTTACCATGCTCAATATTGGTTACTATACAGGGGCGGATTTAGGGGGGGGGGGGAACCGGCGCCCCTTCCCCCCTATTATCGCTTAAACGTAGCTGCGCCCCCCCCCCTTATATTAGGTGCGCCGGGTCCAAAATTCACAATAAAAACACAAAACACGACTAAAATACGGCACCAGAGCAACGAAATAGGAGAATTGAGCTTTTTCTTTTTTTTTTTGCTCGTCAGGAAAAACGTAAGAACCACGCCAACCCGGAATTTAAAAGTGCGCCCCCCCCTTTCGCGGGATCCTGGATCCGCCCCTGCATACCATCAAAGCATTTTATGATTGTGATTTTACGAACACTCAATAGGATTTTAGATTGCAGTTTTCGAAAACAAAAGTTCTATTAAATTATATACCACCTCTTTAAAATTTATATTTGACATCTCTGACTGTCCTAAACTGGTTCTTCGCAGCATATATTATTCTAAATTCTCTTCATTTTACAAGCAATAGGGCTTTGAAAATTAGGGAAAAATTTTTACATTATGATAATGTGATGAACAGTGATTAGAAAATTGTCAGTGACGCCACCAGGAGACACAAACTCACTGCTAGGCGCGCACAGAAAGGCGCGTGAATTGGCGCAAAACGCGCGCGTCCAGTGATTAACAAATACTGTAGAAGCATTCACAGTTCGTATCTCTACGCGCGCATTTCTTACGCTCGCGTAGGTTCCTTCTTTTGTAGTCACGGACAAAATAAATGCTTCATGTGAAATCAAAGCCTGTTTTAATCTATTTCTCTCATTAATGCATGTGTTCATGGCCTCGTATCGCTACGTTTAAATAACCTTTTTATTAAAAAAATAATAATAAAATTAAATATAGGCATAAATTACGTCTATTCATTCTAAATTACAAAGACGATTAGAAAGTTCAACAGATTTTACCAGTTACTTTTTTTAACTAAATTTGTTTCGACCAGGTAACTGGAAGCAAGCGGAAAGAGAAGGTTTCATGTTTTCATAACGACGCAGTACTAAGATTATGTAGCGAGGCAAAATACACTGCGCGTGCCTGTTTGGAAGCGCGCGCATTGAATGTCATTATGGTATTATGTTGCGTAGCTAAACACTTATTCTCGTAAAATCAAGTGGTAGTTCGTTTCCTCTGACATTACTTCTTTTCCTCGGAAGTTAGATACTCATTTTCCCTGAATTGAGGTGCTAGATGCTCTTACGTCTAATTTTAATTTATTTTTTCTACCTGGTTGAAGTGGTTCTCGAGCGCCCTAAGTAGTCCTTCTGAATACGCCATTTGATGGGGTTCTTTTCTACGTGAGCTTTTTTTTTTGGTTAAGATGGGCTTTTCTATTCGAGATTACTTTTACAAAAAGGAGTGTTTCCCATTGGTATCAGGGGCGGATCCAGACTTTTGGAAAAAGGGGGGGGGGGGCGGAAGGGGAGCCGGTAGAGAGTCAATGTTTTAGG
>JAOTQE010005803.1:0-22910 GCA_025631205.1 Nesometra sesokonis
AATAGCCCCTGAGACAAATAACTCAAAAACTCAAAAAATGGATGTTAACCACTCTTCCGAATCACGGCAGTATACTGTGACTAAGTAGAGTCATTTTGAATTGCATTGTTGAACATTTCTTGATCACAAATCTGAAAAATGAAAATGCAGTATGAAATTGGATGTTTAAATTGTATGTTTGAGATAAACCAAATATTGACCAATTTGATTTTTCTTGTTTCTGCCTTTTGTCGAAAACTAGCTTTATGACTTATGCCTAAGCTTGCTTTTGATACGCTTGCCTGTTAAAAAGCGACACATCAAAGTTTGGCAAAACAAATCCTATTATAATCTAGAATCTCCCTGATGCAAAAACACATACAATTTACACGTCTCTATTATAGAGAAAGGGAGATTCACGAAGTTTCATTAAAATTTATTATTGTGGCGTCCTACTCAATGTTTTGTGTGTATTTTTTTGAGACAAATAAATGACATGAAACAGTACTCGGGCGCACATTCCAAAGTTTAGTTCGAATCTGGAAGCACTTCTCACCATATTTGGCATAACACTAACACGATGACAGTTTTTGGGAACCCCAGGGAATTAATTGTATTATTAACAATTATGGTTATCCCGGTATGCTCTTAATACATTTATGTCTTGTATTGAATTATATTAAGAGGATATTAGGACTATTGAATAAATCAAATGTATGACTGGATGTGGATCGGTATGTTTCTAAAGCAAGATGCTGACAGAAGATGAACCGGTTAGTATGTAGTATTTAATCCTGTTTATTATATGAGAATGTTTACAATAATATTTATGTACGTCTTTACAGAAACTGATCTTTCTCAAGCGATTGATAATCTCACCAAGGTAAGAATGCATACTGTACTATTAAAATATAGAAAACACACTAACTATAACACAGTAACATTTTTGTAACATATCGGGTGACAAAAAAGAACGTCACTAAATTCAAACCTTTCTTACTCCCATATGCAATAAAATAGCTTCTTGAACATTTGCAACATATACACTGTTGGATATTGTCCGATTCTTATACCTTTCAAAACACCAGGGCTAGTAAAGTTTGAAATAGGTTACTTTTTGGGCCACCCTATATACCCTGTGGAAATAAAAGAATGGGCCGTATTTTGATCAGCAAAACTTTTACATATCTGACAGAAGGGTTTCACTGTAGTATTTTTTAAATATAAAATTGACGGGTGGCACATATGTGTAGCGTACGCTGTACCCATGGCAACGGTCCGATGCAATGTTGGTCAAACAAATCTGCGTTTCTGATGCTATGTTTTTCATTTTCAGTTTAACCCTGTGTACAAATTATGTAGGTTATAAAATGGTCAATGGGCCGATCCTGGATAGCTAAAAAAAGCTTTAAAAGCTTATTTCTATTGGGGTCCAAATAACCTTTATCCTAAATAATAAAATATAAAAAACAGAGATCATTTTGTTACATTGTAGGTAAATCAGCTAGGCAGGATCTCAAACGAGATACTTTTTATAATTACTTATAATTAGAAGTGGTGTAAACCGCCAAGTAAATATACCTTGTATATTTTATATATCGAAACGTAAACAATGAGAAAATCTGCTGAGTGTGAAAAAAGTCGCCCCAACCGGAACTCGAACCCGGGACCTTGTGCTTGATATGCAGACTTCTATATAACTTAGCCATTGGGACTACGCGGCGAGTTCAAGTTCGATTAGAATGCAATTCTTCTCACACCCAACACCGCACGTTGTGGCAGCACTAGTCTTCCAGTACGCATGTAAACAGAGATTATCAGATGTTTTTTAATCAGAAGTGGTTTTAAACCGCGAAGTAGTTATACCTTGTATATTTATAAATAGAAACGTCTGAGTGTGAAAAAAGTCGCCCCAACCGGGACTCTAACCCGGGTCGTCTGCTTGTTATGCAGACGCCTATACCACTCAGTCATTGGGACTACGTGACGAGTTCAAGTTCAATTAAAATGCAACTCTTCTCACAATCAACACCGTACCACGTGACAACACTAGTCCTCTTTGTACGTATGTAAACAGAGATCAATTTGATACACTTCTCAATGTAGCTAAATCAGCTAGGCGAGATCTCAAACGAGATACTTTTATAATTAATTTTAATCAGAAGTGGTTTTAAACCGCCAAGTAGATATACCTTGTATATTTATATATAGAAACGTAAACAATGAGAAAATCTGCTGAGAGTGAAAAAAGTCGCCCCAACCGGGACTCAAACCCGGGTCTTCTTTATCTTGGCTCTGCCACATGCTACTGATATGGTTATGCCCTCTGTTTGGTTTGTTTCATTCAATTTTGTGTAATTTATGACTAAATATTAGGCTATACAATACAAATAGCTTTTCAAAATTAGTTTAATTTTCCTTTTTGGTATTAATTAAATACTTTTCAATATATTGTTTGGACCCAGAAAAATAAACAAAGATCCACATCTGATAAACAAAGATCCACGTCTGATTAAATCTTGAACAATACTTTGGGTCAGATTCCTTCCCATACCCCTTTCCAGGCCTCACCCCTTAGCCACGCACATCTAAACAAAACCGTTCTTTGTTAACGTATCATATCGTATGACATATAGATAGTTATTATTACTTAATCAAGGTCATTATAGGTCTACGGTAAAAACATCTCCATCAATGAACATCAAACGTGAATAAGGGTTTCCTATTTATCCTGAATAATCTCCAATACATAATCATCAGTATATAGTTGTTTTCTTATATAGGTTGTTCAGGTATGCTAATTCGACTGGCTGCTATCTTTTTTAACTTCATCCGATCGACCTTTATGAAGAAAAAAAATGTATATTTTGTAAATGTTCGTCAAGACTGTTTTATTTACTAGTACTATGTATTACTTACTCTCAAGGTAACTGTATTTTAAGTATTAAAATACTATAATAAGATAACAGAGAAAGATATAGGTTTGTAAAATATTGCACAATACATTAACATTAAACTTTTATATAAATAGTTTATGTAAATAATTACATTTTAACTGTGTGCATTTTAATTTATACTGCAACTGTGTCTTTATTTTTATTTTTTCACTAGGCGCGTTTTATGCATTATCATCATCATCGTCATCGTCATTGTCATTATCATCATTATTATCATTATCATCATTATCATTATTATCATTATTATTATCATCATCATAATTATCATCATTATCATTATATTAGTTGATTATTGTTATTGGTTTTTGTTGCTATTGTTATTGTTGTTGTTATATACTACAGGTAATTTTTACATCAAATTAAATCATAAAAACATTATATCATAAAAACCCAAAATTAATATTTTATCTAAATAAATTAAAATAAAAAAGTACAGTATATTTGACGTCCTACGTTTGCTTAGATTTATTATTTGATTATATATGGGCTACGTAAATAACATTTACGGAACGTCATAAGTTTTATTACATTCATTATTTGAATCATAAACAAAATGATTGTAATTATTATCGTACCTTCCCCGTCACTCCTAGAGGAAATTCATCAAATACCAATACGTAAGTAGGCATGCTATTTGTTTTAACCTATACGAGAAAAAATAATATAATTTATATCAGTTGAATTTAATTTAATTCAAATCAGTTTCTTTGTTGGTCTAATATAAAATATACATAGGAATTTTTTTCTTATACACTGCAGTATAAAAAGTTAAAATTCATTAATTCATTTAATTGGTATTCCCACTGAAATTATTTCAGTCTGTAGAGGGTGTTTTTTTTTTTCAAAATTGCGGCCTGTTAATGTGAACCCTTCGATCTCGGTAACCACTGGCTGGAGAGACTTGATTTTAATTTTAAAGTGTTCGAAATATGCATGTTCTTGTTAGCTGTAAAGAAAGAGTTTGTCCAAAATGGCCAAAAATGCTTTTTCAGGTACTTTTATTTTTTACCTTAAATTACCATTATCTCAGTAACTACTGGTCGGATTGACTCTATGTCGGTTTCAAATTGACCAGGCAAGTTTATATTTTCTTTATGAGAACTATTTTTAAAATAATAATGAGATATTTACTTTCTGTACTTTTGATGTTCCGTTATTTGAAGTCATTATACTATTGCTAATTATCCAATTTGTGTTAGGCAATCTAGCATTTACATTAAAAATGGGCTTTTGGAAATCACAGAACTTTTGTGTAGGTTACATTTTAGAAAACGCGCATCTATAAGCCAATAGCATAGTCATATATGACCTTCCTCATTATCATGATATACATTACCACTTTATAAAATATTAATTTCCTTATTAAATTTGTGTAAAATAAGCCGTTGGAGGTGGCCAGTTTGGAAAACTCCTCCTAGACTGACAGGGTACCCCGTTTCCCCTTCCCTCTTCCAAATTTATACTTATGCCCTAAGGGACTCACAAAAAATGTAGCATTGGTCCGACTTTTTTCCATTTCATAAGAAATCACTGCTAAGACACCCCATTGAAACTCTGACCGACAGAATTAAGTTACACGTGTTTGTACTAAAAACTGTTCATTGAAATTCATGGTAGAATAATTGAAATTATCTTCCGTTACCTTATCGATACAAAAGCTTATCAGGTCTTCTTCACTGACGGTACAACCTTCATTCAACCTGCAAAACCGAAATGTTGAATTATTTGCATATACTGTAATTCAAAATTAAGTTCACTCATTAGAAAAAGTGTATGGAAAGGGATCCATCTGTTTATTTGTCTGTTCATCCGTCTGCGTATCTGTCTGTCTACTTCATTATTTAAAAATCATTTTTCGGAATTATTTCCGGACAATGTCATGACAGACCGTGTCACGGTCCTTCTCGAGTATTTATCCTGATTGCCATCTTTATTGTAGAACGTAAACAACTACACGGCTGACAGGATGTTGCAAACAATGATAACATACATTTCACGCATCCTCACATGTAAGCAAACGTTTCTGTAAAAACGCTCGATTTGTATGTATAATCATCGGTTTTGATTGAGATTTAAACCTGGATTGTAAAACATAATCATTAAATATATCAACACGCCTATTGTCTAGGTCTACCCTTTAGAGGCATTAGTGAGACCTCATGTATCTTATTTACAAGGTAATCTATAATAACTGGCTAGAGTTGTTTTAATATGTTTCATAGATAAACACAATTAGCTTATGTTAACAAATATATTATTCTGTATTCTATTATTTTACCTGATACAGGCACATACATCCTCTCCAATCCTATAATCAGGAATGCCCACAACCTGAAAAAAGATCCACACTGAGTTTAAACTTAATGTGTAACTTAAAGCAATACTTTAACTTAATTTGCTAATTTTCAACAATAGATACCAAATGGGATTATTTAAATATGTTCTGCCCCACCCCACACTGCTCCCATCTCCCGAAATTGACACCAATACAATTCCATGTCAATTGGAATGAAAAACGCATTAATCATGGGCTACACCCTGAAAAAATTTCTTATTATAAAACCCTTTTATTTATGCATTTTTTTCCTTGGTAACATCAAGGCTAAAATTCCAAGCTGCCTGAATAAAGATACCAGTTCAGGACATCACCAATTAACAAGGAATTACGAAAATGTGTCCTAAATCAAAATTCCCCACTCACCGTGATCATCTTGGTGTGGCAGTGTGTATGGTGGTTATTATAGAATTAATAATATATTTGTAGATTAGTAAATGTTTTTTTTTCTTCTCAGTTAATGAAAAAAACTTGTCATTTCTCTAATACACATCACATCGAGAGATATCAGTGGTGTTTGCAGAATTTAGGAAAGGGACTGTTCAAAATGTTAAGAGTATAAACCTTCTCAGATTCAACATAGTCAATGGCGCTAAATTTCAGACAATTTTAGAATAACGCCTCCAGAAGTCCTAATGTTATTTAGTCTAGTGTTATTGTTATAGCACCATTTGGATTATATCATTGGTTTATATTGTACAACACACCAAATACGCCATTGATGCGGAAATAAGTAGTTTCTTAATTGTTTTTTACTTCATATTAGGTACTTGAATCCTGTCTATGGAAATTCATTCCTGCCAAGGTTAAATTAGTCTTTATAATTGTTCACTGAAAACTCACTCTAAAAAATAAACGTTCAAAATGGTTTCTTTGTTGTCCTGTACATGGAACACTCTGGAAAAGAAGTTTTTTTTATTTTTAGGGATGACGAATCGAAAGAGATTCTAGAGGTCTGTTCGCAAACCCAAAACAGTTTCAAAGGCCTATGGATTAACCTACAATGTTTCTTACTGTGAACTTTAAAGGTTCTAATAAAGGTTTCATATACAGGACAACAAAAAAACACATTTCATTTTTTTAAGGTGTACGTTTAAGAACTGGAATCCAGTCTACATAGAGTATGGACAGCTTAAACCGTATCTGTCGTATTAATGTTTCTTCTTTCTATTATTTTATCAAGAATATTATTTGTGAAAGCTCCATGAGCACATAGCGCTATTGAAAGCCTACTTTTTACCCTCGCCCCACTGAAGTGGGGAGAGGGTATTGCAATGTGTTCCGTTTGTGTGTCTGTCTGTCTGTCATTCTGACCGTCTATGTCCATATCTCAAAAACTATTTGGCCGATTTACTTCAACTTTTCAGGCAATGTCAGAACCTACTGTATCTAGGTCCTCCCGAGGTTTGGTGCTGATCCGCCTTACCACATGAATTTTGGATTCTAATCTATGTGATTTTGTGTCTACTGCCCTCTATATTTAGTGACAAAAAACCCAGAGACTAAACAGGTCTGACAATTAATTATACACTCTGGTCCTATCTATCAGCTGGTGAAAAAGCTATAAACTCAACAGGGATGACAGCTTATCTTAAAATAACACAATATCCCATTATCAATAACCTTTCTTGACCCTGAGTGTACATAAGTGTGTTTTATTATGTACTCCTGAACACAAGATTACGAGAATTGCAGTTACAGTTGTTTACGCAGGGAGGTCTTAATATGCTTTTTATATCTCCTCGGGTAACACTTGTCCCTGGGAGAAATAGAGAATTACAATAATCTCCATCTGCATGTTGTTGTCAGTGTTCTCCCAGTGGAAAAATTTATACTACTGGTAAGTTGTCCAAAAACATGACTTGCCAGCCATGGCTTTTGGGTTGGTTTTGGCCCTACCCCAAAATATCTATAAAACTATTATAGGCCTCTATGTGCATTCTTGTATTGTATGTAATACTACAGAGAAAGAACGTCAAAATAAGAATCTAATTTATATTATAATAATTTTTCAATTGTAAATGTAATTTTTTACTGGTAAATTTAATGGCTAAAACCATACTCAGGAGAAAACTACTGTGTGTCCACTATGTGTCTTCATCAGTATCTCAAACTTTTTGCTGATTTTCTTCAAATTTTTGAACAATGTTAAAGAATTAACTGTGGATTGGTCATTTAATTCAAAGGTTTGGCACTGATCAGGAAATTGGGTCACGGTCATTAAATGGTCAATATATAAAAAAAACAGTTGAACGACTACGTTAGGCAACTACATTAGGTCATTAAGAACCACTGACACCTCCCACCTACAAATGTAAGGTCATGGGTCACTTGGAAGTCATTAAGGTCAAATGTTCAGAATGGTCGAATCTAGCACAAATTTGTCATGAATGATCCTCTAAATAAAATACACGTCACCTTGGCACTAATTCGAACTTGAGTAAAAGGTCATTATGACCTTTAGGAAAAAACAACGGGCAAACTACACTCTGCAATTAAGCGTGGACATTAACAACCACTGACACCTCTCACATCCAAGCTGGGGTCAAGGGTCATTAGGGTCAAATTTTAAAAATTCTCCAAAGGAGATCAAATGCTCAAATTGATCAGGAATGGCCTTCTAAACTAAATTAATTTCATTTTGAAATCATGGATTAACAAGTTGGTTATATTATTATGCCTACGCATGCCATCTAAAGCCATCAATACAATTTACAGTAACAGAGGATTCAGACATATTGGATCGAAAATCATAGGCGAGGGTGTAATCGTTTACGATTGCCTTTTGTTATTGCTATTATGTTCGTCGTCGTCGGCAACGTTGCTGTCGTTACAGTAAAATTAGCTTACCTGAACTGCCATTACTGATGGATGAGAAGCTATCACATTCTCCACAATTGAAGGATAGACATTTATACTACACCTTATTATAATATCCTAAGAAAACACAAGAAATAATTACAATAATGCAAAAAAAGTTGTTAGCAGAATTTTAAAGTGCTTATCTAATGTGACTTCCTTTAGCATGTTAATTAAAAAGCGTTCACATAGAAAACAAGATCATGATAATAATATGTTAATTTGCTTCCTTGGCTATAATTGTGACTGGCCTAATTGATGGAAGCTGAGTGACTGGGTGGACACCTTTCAACCTACTTAATTCACTGTCCTTGGTTGAATTCATTTTATAAATTAAGTAATCATGATAAACTTCCCAAGATTCTGATAATTATCGTGCTCTAGAAGAACACGTTAGCATGGATTAACATGCTAAAGAAGATCATGTTAATAGCTTCCTGGCGGGTTCACATAGAACATCATGATAATGAATATCACGATTAATTCTGAGTGTGAATCTTTGGGATTCTGTCATAGACACTTTATCATTTGGGTAACAGGTAATTACTTGCTAGAACAACATGACGTCATCGTATACGTAATTATGTTAATAAGTTTGGGCTTTGTCACTAGATTTGTAAGGAGACGTTACTGAAAATGCCCCGTCACAGAAGACTTGACCAAAATGAGTGACCAGTGTTCATTTGACCTGTTCAATTCGTTATCACCTTGATCAATCGCGACGAAAAAACAAACTGTACCTTTGAACATCCATTTATTATTATTATTTGTTGCAATTTTTATTGATCACCTACAGTGTGTTGTTTGATAATGAGGCATGTCTGTATTACATTATTATATACGTTCTGTCAAAAACAAGAATCAATGCTTATCTTATCTTCTATAAAATGTCAGTTTGCCGAGGTGTATTATGCTATATGTGTTATTGATTGTTGTCTGCCTATTAAATGAATTAGGATTGTGTGTTTGTTGTAATGGTACATACCAACAGGCCAGTTGATAGCAGTTAAATATTAATTACCAGCTCTGTATTACTTACCTTAATTCTGCCAATTTAAGCGTAAGATATCCGTTAACATCTACTTTTCCAATATCACTGATGTCAGAAAAGAACAATAATAATAATATAAGTATTATTATTATATTATTATTTATATTTGTTTTGATATTTTAATGTTAGTGCATTGTTTGTTTCTTTTGTTTGATTTTGATTTTATCATAATGTATGATGTATCAATAAAGTTTCTCCTATTATCCAATAATGTACTTAATAATAACATAATACATAAAACACAGTAATAAACTACAATAACTAAAAACATTACATACACTATTTGTCAATAGTTAAATAATAATAAAAAAAAGACATGTTCCATTAAAACGTTAAACGCCCAAATATTTTGATCGACGGATACTACTTATTGTTGAAATTCTTGTAATACAGTACTGTGATACATGAGAATGTATAATTTAATTATCCAACATATGAGATGTTGAGACACCACTATTCTTGGCTGACCATACTTTACTTAGACCGCGAAGCTCTCTTTACTCCATGCTTAGACTTTAAGCACTGATTGCAAATACATTACAACAAAATAATCTAACAAATCCATAGTTTAGTCATGTATAATGTGAATGCTTTTTGTGAACGATTACACGACATCGGTAAATTAGTATTAATGTTTGTTTGCTTCTATTGATTTTCGCTGATATAACTCAATTACTGAAACATACCCAGACATGAACCATCCAGTATTTCTGTTGACTTTACGTGTTTGCTCCTCGTCACCATAGTAGCCATAAAAAGTAACTGGGCTCCTAACCATAACTTCACCTGTACCTCCCACTGGGACAGGCATTCCATTACAGTCAACGATTTGAATCTGGAAAAAAAAACAAGGACTCGTAATGGGTGTCACGAAACCTAAGACTACGAAACCTAAGACCCCCCTAAGACCTAAGACTACGAAACCTAAGACCTAAGACCCTCCAAGTTATCGAAAAATTTACCGGCGCTAATGCATTTCGTACCCACCCCTTCAAAAATAATCAGAATTGTTTCAAAACTTCATCACGAGTTGCCTACAACATCATACGTCCCTAATAGTTAAAGAATTCAGTATTTTTCCCTTTGTGACTGTTTTAAAGCAATTCTTTACCGAACTACACCGTACGCCTAGGCTAGGCCTGCTTTCATCGCTCTCGATGCGAGGTCAGCTTGGATGTTAATATGGGGGTCCAGATGTGACACTCAACATGGTAATAACGAGCTGTTTTTGTTAATATTGTTGCGACCATGTCGTCAAGCGTCTTTTTATTTTATACTACTTGGTGTAACATGTTTTTCGATTTGTGGGTCTAGTGGACACCCTGGGTTTTAACTTTAAAATGGATTACTACTATTAGAGTAGGGGTTTAGGCCTACTATAGATAAGTTGGTGTTATTCAGAGAGGTAACTTATAGAGGTTACTATTAAAAGCTTTACGGTAACTTACAAAATGTTGATGAACGTTTTTTGGTATTATAATTTATGTAAATGAAATTTTATTTCACGTCCGTTCCAAAAATGAAGACGCTTGACGTTTTTAAAATCGTGGCCGCAACAATAACAACAAAAACACCTTGTTATTACCATGTTGGGTGTCACTTTAGACCCCCGTAGTAACATCCAAGCTGACCTCGTATCGAGAGTGATGAAAGCAGGCCTAGCCTAGGCATACGGTGTAGTTCGCTAATTAATTGTTTAAAAATAGTTACAAAGGGAAAAATACCGAATTCTTCAACTATTTGGGACGTATGATGTTGTAGGTAATTCGTGATGAAGTTTTGAAACAATTCTGATTATTTTTGACGGGTGGATACAAAACTGCATTAGGCCTAGGCTTAGCGCCGGCGAGAACTTGGAGGGTCTTAGGTCTTAGGTTTCGTAGTCTTAGGTCTTAGGTGGTCTTAGGTTTTGTAGTCTTAGGATTCGTGACTCCCGGCTCGTAATTGACGATAACAGCATGGAAAAACGATTACATTATTGGATGAAGCGTTGAACAAAAAATAAATCGTGAAGGATAGGTAAGCCTACTGTGAAAAAAGTGAAATTTTGTTTTAACTAATATATTCAGCGAAAAACTGTATAAACAGTCTCTGATGACAGAATTGAGGATTACAAAGCGGAAGCAACGAGTAGCTTTAATTACGGTATGGCTTCTGTATGGATAAGAAATGCTGCATAATAAAAGAAGATAAGAGCTATTTAATTAACAAAATGTCATAGCTGATATCGAAATCCCGCCATTACAAATACAGAAAATTTTACCTACCACCTGATTGAAATTCATACCTTAATATACCATCATATTTTTAGTCTACCTGTCTATTACAGTATAGGAATAGATCTAGTAGCACATCCATCTTCCTACTGTAATAGGCCTATCTAGCTGTCTGTACAATTGAAAACCTGTTCCATAGGCCTATATAATTTTTGTAACGCGCCATTTATAGAGAGGGTGTTGAAATTTAACTACAATTATAACACTGTTCGTTGAAATAAATGCATTCTAAGAATGACATTTTGAAAAAAGAAAATAAAAATATCTAAGTGATTAATTATTTGTTCCACTGAATAGTTCTGTAATCGATAAAAGCAGCTATTGTGACTACTGTCCTGACAGTAGTCAGTGTATTCGGGATTCCAATCTGACACCGGGAAGTTATAGTTTAATGATTGTATCTTCCATACAACAAAGACATATTTGCTCACATTGGAGAGCTTTTGATCCGCCACTGTTAAATAGTATTACAATTGCAATCTTAATAAGTACTACAAAGCGTCACTAGTTCCAGCGTGTACCAACTTTATAGTTGAGAGATCTTCACTTCACAAACTATTTTTAGCACTGTATCTTGTTGGCTAACATTATAGCAAGGAGTTATTATAGTATAATAACTCCTTGATTATAGTAAGCCTTCCTAACTCCGTGATCCAGGTTCAAGCATTGCTGTACACAAGGTTAATTCTCACAATCTAACAACGCCACATCCTGTCCCTCGTAAAGATACTTTGTTTAGAAAAGATGATGAAGAGCTTTCATCCCCCAAAACTCGTTTTTGTATGTGCACCCAATAAGCTCCGTATCGTATGTGTCGATTTATTACTGAAAATTCTTTTAATTTATTATTTTCTTCTTAAACTCACTTTGTTGTTGACCGATAGTTAACCAATTTCGGAAAACGTTTCACTTGTAACCTGAAAGGAATTAAATCGCAGATTCCATTCAGGACTATTAACCAATAGCTTACAAGTTACCAATCGTTCATTATTTTCTTTAAAAAGACAGATTGTTGTAAAATAGTCTTAAATGGAGGTCTTAACTTCCAAAATAAATCCGGCTTTAACACATAGACGGTCTAAGTCACCTCAGTTAGACCATTGCTATAAGACTTTAGTGAGTACTGAATCTCAATCATTCTCTAGTAACAGTAATTGAGGGCGTTATTTTAGAATTTTTTGGGGTCACATCACGCTCGATTTTTTTTCTGAATAACGTAATACGAGTTTAAATTTAATGAAATGGCACTTGAAAAATATCATATCACCATACGTGGCGTCATAATTACAGCCGGCTTAATGAATACCGTCTAAAAACCGTTTATAGCAATCCACCCCTCTGTTGTCCAGCAACAGTTTAACCTGCAACGAAATTTAAGTACAGGTTCAAGTCCCTTTTAGGACCATACGAAACATTTTTTTACAAGATTTCGAGCGTTTCCTATTTTCTTTTAACTCATGTTTTATTCGACCGTGCAATTACCAATTTTCTGACCTATCGGTGGACAACAACAAAACTACGCTTTTTATGACAATTTGAAATGCAACAAACTTAAATCTTACCTCGACGTTTTTTGTTGGTCGACCGACCGTTGAATATGCGTCCAAACCGTCGTCTACAGAGAGTGCACATATACTGTTGATCTCCGTTGTTCCATATACATTCTGCACGAAAAAGATAGGATAAGCTTATAACCTAGTTTATTGAAATCAAGATTAATATTTAATAGAAAGTTAATGTACATCGCGATTATAGATGAAAATGTAAAGAGAATAACTTAAGATTTATAGTAGGCCTAATAGTAAAAACTCTGGAATGAGGCCATGATTGAGCCATGGCTAGCACGTTAGCTAGCGGAGGTGACAATAGCGTGGAACGCCAAAATTTTACAATAGAAAACACAAGTAGCGGTTCAAATGCAAAAGCTATTGTGCTACCTGGCTTTTTTACTGTGCCACTTGATTTTCTATTCCACCACTTTCATTTGAACAGCCATTTGAAAATGAAATTGAGGCAGTAAATTCAAGTGGCACAATACAAATTCAAGTGGCACTCAGTACTGCCATTTGAGTTTTGCATTGTACCACTTGCATTTGAACTGCCATTTGAGTTTTCCATTGCACCACTTGAGTTTTGCATTTCAACACTTGGCATTTGTATTTCAGCACTAGCATTTTAACTGCGATTAAATTTTGAGTTTTGTATTGTACCACTTTCAAGTTGTCCCGAGAACGAGAGAACGATTACGCCGAGTTGACCTGCACCGTTGTATTGTACCACTTTCGTTTAAACCATGCTACGCTTGAGTTTTGTACACTGACATTTGTAAACGAAGATATTACGCCAAAAGGACAAATTGAAAGTGGCAAATGGATCTCAAATGGCAGTTCAAATGCAAGTCGTACAATGCAAAACTCAAATAGGAGCAGTAATTTGCACTTGCATTTGCATTTGTATTGTGGTACTTGAGTTTACTGCATCATTTTCACTTGTCCTTTTGGCGAGATATCCCCAAAAGTACAATTGAAATTTGCAGTTCAAATGAAAGTGGTGGAACAGAAAAGTTAAGTGGCAAAATACAAAAACCAAGTGGCACAATACGAAAGCCAAGTGGCACAATGACTTTTGCATTGTACCACTTTCATTTGAACGTCCGCCACTTGTGTTTTATTGTCTTTTTAAATTTGTCCTTTTGGCGTTCCATACAATAGATGGATGGCTAAAAATTCGGAAAATAAACCAATCTGATTGAAGACAATAGTTATATTAACAATGTATTTTAAATTGTAAACCCAAGAATGCCATAACTTTTGGCATAATTAAAATAATTGTATGTTTTGGTAAAATCACAATAAACCGTGAGTGCTTATCTCATTACACGCAGCGAATTCGAATGTTGCCTAAGACCTCGGTTGCTTGAAATACTTTATTGAAATTAGCAAGTGTGATCATTTTGAATGTACCAGCATGGAGGAACCAGTAACCATTTTCTTTGGTCTTAGATTTAGTAGCACAGAGTTCATTTGGTTTTAATTTAGAATTACACAAATAAACAAATTACTCTAGGCCAAAAGTCAACACTCTCTGTGTGATGGGCCTAAAATCAGGCATTCGTCGTCAGCAAAATTAAAAGAGTTAGTAGTTCATTCCAATTGAAATATGCCATGTCGAAATTAAACTTGTCGAATGACCATCGCGATCTGCTGGAGGTTTAAAGCGAGCAGCGCGGCAACACTGGCGGAAATAACCAGGACAAACCCGGCGCTGACATTCCGGCTTTCGGTCAATTTCCACGCACTTAGAAGGTCCAACAGAAGAATAGGAGTGAGGAGGGAAGAGTGGTACATACTTTGGAATTAATTTGTACCACCTCATGAAAACAGTAGACTAATCAAGATGCGGTTAGTTAATGACAATTAAATTGAATTTATGTTAATATGATTTGTCCAGAATAGAGATGTTTTCTGTATATGGTATATGTAAATTCAAAATGACGGCCGATCCAGACCTATTGGTCAGACCTCTTGGATCCGGCAATTGTTTAAATCAGCGCCCAAAAATGCCCCCGTATACACGATTTCACACTTTCCGCCGGATGTGAGCATCTTTTTTCACATATCTGCCCCACTACATACTGTCTGTGGTTGTCCATACTGAAATATAACCGCACACAATAATTCGATGATGTTTAGAATTTATCATACTCCGTTTACAATTATTGTTTTTAATTGCTGGAAATTGATGCGTAGTTTGGAGTACAACATCGTAAATACGCCCATAAAACAGTTATAAAAATATGATTTTAATCGTTAGAATACGTTTATTCAGGTTAGCTGTTTGTGTTACTAGGCAAGACACTTTATCCACGTTGCCTTTTTTCACCCAGGATTATAAATGGGTACCTGGGAGGCACAAATACCATATGCGCTGATTACAGCTGCAACAGTATGGAATGGATTGTATTACATAGGTGTTTGTTCCAATGACTGGAGGTAATAATTGTGAAGCGCTTAAAGGCCTTGGCAATAAGCGTTATGTAAATGTCACATATTATTATTATTCAAATGTACAGTACTGACTGTAGCCTGTCTCATAGGCCTTACGGTCGGGTTCATTCACTTTTATTGCTTGATTCAGTTTAAGACGCTATTTAGGTCCCATACTCACTGCATTTTAGTTTAGCCGTAAGGCCTGTTAAAACGATTCAAGCGTGACGATTCAGACCCAATATGCTGGTGTAATTCGTCACGCTTGATTGAATTCTAAAATCACGTGATACCATTGCATCACTCATTCTCAAAGTTTGGTGTTTGCAAAGGCCTTCAGTTGCCTTGGGTCATGGAGAAAAGAAAATCCACATGCCTTAGTCGACGTGATGGATTGCACGGGAAATAATTATAATAGGACAAAATTACATTCGTGAGAATACTTTTTAGGTATAAATTGTTGTTTGGTAGTCTCTCAAATTGTGCTAGGGCTTTTAGATTGTTCACTCCGAAAGGAAGCATTTTGGTTGGTCGATTATACTGCACCTTATTTCGAACCGCCCACATGCCAAATACGGAGGGACAAAATACATCATTTCTTTCTTGGGAATCGTCATGCTTGAATCATTTTAACAGACCTTACGACGACTAAACTAAAATAAGTGAGTATGGGACATTTATAGCGCCTTGAACTAAATCATGCAATAAAAATGAATAAACCCGACCGTAAGGCCTGTGAGACAGGCTATACTGACTGATGAGGATGACTGGAATAGAATATCCCAATACTGTACACAATACAGCAGGTGCCTTCTATATCGACAGAAAAGGAATGTAGACATTTGTTTAAGACAAAGGTCATTCATCGTCTATAGGCGCAGAAAGTTTCTTTGACTAACTTTCATTTTTAAAAATTGTAAAGTATTTGATTGCATTTATTAGTATATTATTGTAGATTACGCCTTATTGATTTGACTTATGGATTTCTAATTGACATAGGTTGATAGTCATTCCTTTATTTATTGATGTACAGGGGCATATCCAGGTATTGGCAAAATGAGTGCTCGAACCTGGCTTGATTTTTGACAAACAAAAAAGAAACATTTCCCCCTGTTGTCACCCCACTGTCATGTCTTTGATGGTGACATTTGTGTTTTTTTATGGTGTTTTAACTGACAGTATTCCTCTGAGAATAGTGTGGTAGGGGGGCCCAAATTTTCACATTTCTAATTGTATTGTTGTCTTCCTCCAAACCCACCCCCACCCCCGACATCCTGAATACGCCACTGATGTATCTGAAGATTTTTAGTGAGTGTTGTATTTTTAGACGCGGAAAGCGCCTCTATAAACAGCTTTTCAAAAATGTCTGTCTGTCTGTCTATATGTCTGTCTGTCCGTCTGTCGGTCTTGACACGCAAGTTTGTGACTATTTCCGTTTTGTTTTCTTTCCATATATAATTTCTGATAACCAGCATTGTATGGGTGTCACTTTTTAAAGTGACACCCATACAATGCTGATTATCAGAAATTATTTAAAAATATCTACGAGATATGAAACAATTAATTAATCGTCAACTGGTAATACATTAATATTAACATTGAATTAAAATATCGTTATAAATACACTTTTAAATGCTTACTTCCTTATTAAAATTGTATTCAATGTATTATATTTGTTTCTGGAGTTATGCAAATTTCAAATAACGCCTCATGCTATTACACTCGGCGACTTTCGCCTCAGGCGTAGTCGTAGAAATTTCAAATTTGCACAGCAGATGATGATATTAGTATAAAAGCAAGCACGATACAGAATCCGATTCATTCAAACACTGGTCTTGCTTGTATAGTTGGATCAGTAGCCGCACTCTAATCTTCAATCGCCTTGTATAGGCGGTTGTAGATTAGGAATACTAGCCCGGTTTTGTTGGCTAAATAAAAGTGATGGCGTGAAGTGCACGAACAGTTGGTGACACTGATCAGCTACAGCTAATGTGCGCAGCTTTTCGCGTCTTATTGTCGGATCGACTTGTTCACTGTTAATTGTCAAGGCATATCCAATACAAGATGTTTTGATCTACTCAGGATTATGTCTTCTTTCATGCTCAGTTCAATAATAATTACTTTATAATTACTTTATACCATTACGTATAATGGTATGAGAGAAAATAAATGTGGCAGAGTCAAACCAAAATGAGACACAAGTCGCAAATGCTAGTTTTCCTCAATAGGCAGAAGTTTAAAAATTGTCTTTTTGTTTTATATATAAAATACACAGTTTATGCATTCAACTTTCATACTACCTTAACAATTTTCAGTTATATGATCAAAAATCTTTTAAAAATGCAATTTAAAATGACCTTGCTTAGTCATTGTATACTGGTGAACAATTTTCAAATGCAGTTTTCTTAAAACTTACATTTTAGATGTTCAAACTTCGATTGTTTTTAACTTGGCAAGAAAACATTGTATGAAACTGATTTTTTATTTTGATGTTGAGGATAATAAGGTGTAGTTTTATAATCTATAAAAACTCATTTTTTCAATTTTCAAACTTGTGCCTCATTTGGCTTGGCTCTGCCACATATACGAATTGATGAATAAAAATAATACATAGGCCTATAGTATATTTGTCCCGTTAAGAAAAAAAAATTCAACAAAAAATACAGTTTGTGTTCTTTAGAGTTTTTGATTCAAATTGTTCGTGGAAGTGATTAAAATGAAGAAGGTCGCGACGTTTCCTTACTAGCAAGTCTACACGAGTGACTATGATGACAATGCGGTTTCCGAGATGATCGAATGATCTTTTGATAATATCAAATTCAAGATTAAAAAATTAAATAAAAATAATAATGTAGGATCAAGTCTATCAATAATGTAAATCAAGATAATTCGATAATAGTTAGGCCACGTCTGGTTAAGCAGTCCTCATTAATGATTTGAAGGATTTTGTTCATTAAAACATGAAGGATCAAAATTCGTCACAGTTTGGCATCAGTGTTAGTCTAAGACTACGATAAAAATATCCATGGCAGTGTGTACATCTCTTACGATTTGTTTAAACATTAATATTACTTGATGTGTAGGCCTAATGTATTTTGTTAGAATAAAATATATAATTAAAAACAAACCATGACAGGAATTCCTAGCTTTTTTCTCAGACGAAGAAGAATAGAATATGAAATTGGAGCACCACAAGTGTAGCCTGCAGAATATAAAAACAAGTTATTTAAACACTATTCCGCTTTTATTATTAACACGTAGATTTTTTGGAAATCGTCTTTATCGTCCTTGCCATCATCATCATCATCACCGTCATCATCGTCATCATAATCATCATCATCACCATCATCATCATCATTATCATCCTCATCATGTACTTCATCAGTCTCTACCTTTTTGGAAAGGCCTTTGACACAATAGCGGGAATATAATACTGTAACTATTTTCCCGTTCCGTGGAAATATATTTATGGATATCCTCTCGAGAGTCACTAAACCAAAAATAAAAACAACTAAAGAGCACTTCGAGAATGTCTATCTCTGGGGACATCGGATTTCTCATGTGCATATAAAAGTAGGACGTACGACGTCCGACTTAATTTGCATAAAAAGATGGCCACTAATTGGACATTGGTAGCTCTATTTCTTAAACGGCTGTTTAGATAATAAAAAGATATACGGTATCAGACTACAGTAGAGAAAGACTAGTAGGCCTACTGAAGTGTCAAATGAACATTTTCAGTCTGCTACGAAGTATCGATTAAAATGGTAGTTTGACAATTAGTTTCCAATGTGGCATTTGTCTCTAGTTCACAAGAACACTGCTTGTTTGATCAAAAACTCATCACATTGCACATTAGTAAGTTTCTTTAGTTATTTGGTACATTTTGTTGTATCTGTTTGTATTCAATAGCTTTTTTGGTTCTTTGGTACCATCTATTCCTAAAGTATTTATAGTGTCTAAAACAATGTTTAAGGTATATGGAGCTTCTAAACTCCATTTTGCGGCCATGTTGAATGTATGACGTCATAGGTATGGAATTTTGTATTCATAATAGCTTTATTTGGTTGTTTGATACCATGTTTTTATCTATTTTTAAAGTATTTATTGTGTCTTAAACCAATCTTTTAGGAGATATTGAGAGTTTCTAAACTCCATTTGGTGGCAATTTTGAATGTATGACGTCATAGGTATGTAAGATGGTATTCATAATATGTTTTTTTAGTTCTTTTGTACCATGTTTCTATCTAATCGCAATTTATTTATAGTAAAAATCAATCAATTAGGACATAAAGAGCATTGAAAGTCCAGTTGGCGGCCGTTGTGAATGCATGACGCCAAAGTACTTATTTTTTAATTAAAAATAAATTTATTTGATTCTTTCGTACAATATTTTTATCTACCCGTAATGTATCATAGTGCCTAAAACAACCCGTTTAAGAGATATACAGCTTCAAACATTCCAATTAGCGGCCATTTTTTAAATTTATGCTATTACCACTCTCATTACAGGTGTCGGGGTTTTTCTGATGTTCAGTTTGACCATATCAATTAGGTAAATCAAAAATAACTATTGCTGCATTTTTCTAGGTTCAACCCTAGATTAACTAGACTAATAGTTTAATTATACTTGATGTTAAATGTTTAATGTTACCGGTTAATTTATTTGCATTCCACCAATCACAATTTGTTTTAAACTGAAATTTTTTTCGAAAAGTTGTGAAATAATTTTGCCTTATATGCAAATAATCTAAACTCAAAAAGTCAAAGTAATCCGACAAGTAATTTATATAAATCAAAACAGTTTCGGACCAAAAACCGATGCATCATATCAAAAGCCTTTTCGAAATCTATAAAAAAAAAAGTCAACTGAAAAAATAGTTTTAACAGTTTGATAAAAAAACTATTTAGGCAAGACTTATAAAAGATACAATGTATGTTCCATTAGACCACATAGATATAATTTTACACTTTGAACAGGTTGACACAAAACAATAACCATTTACGACAAGTAGTTTGGGGGATATAAATTGTTAAAACAGTACGTGCAGTACAGGACAAAGGTAAATAACCGCATTTGTGATTATTTTTGGGCAAAATGTTTCAATAGACCACATAGAAATGTGTATTATTTTTAACATTTTGATACCAAAACCAGCACTTTATGGCCAGACGTAGTTGCAAATATATAAGATGTTGACCTCAAATGACCTTTCATGACATCTAACCTCTCTCTATGCCATTTAAAAATGACTCCATTTTTTTAATTCGCACACTCCGTGGACCAAGTTGCTAAAAAAATCATGCTTTTGTCATTTCTAAGCTGCCTCACTGTCATAATTCCGTTCAATAACAGCATTAAATCTGTGTAAAATCCGGAGTAATCAAGGTGTCCTCTGAGTGCTCTAATTTTCAACATTTCTAATGAAATTCTCTCTCTAAAAATCAATCTGCATGTATTGAAAAAATTCTTTTCAAATTTCTTTGGGGAACGAAAGAAAAATAAAGAGACCAACAGTGATTGGTCAAAAGTGTGAATGGGGACTCGATATGATACATCTACCAACTCTAATTGCATCAGTTAAAATAAAATGTATAAAAAGATTATTTGATAATAACATTTCGACATGAAAAAATATACCCCTCTACCATCTTGAAAAAATCACTCCATGTGAATCATGTTTGATGCTGAACTGTTTTAGTGAAGATATAGAATTTATAAAAACTTCGATTTGAAACACATACTATGTATCTTGTCTACAAGAGTGATACGATTATAATAAATAAGTAGATATAGATGATGTCAGCATGACCAGGTTGTATGGTTTAATAATTGTATTAAATTTGAATGTAACATTTTACATTATGAGATATGTATAAAAAATTGATATATTTATGTAAATGACTTTTACAATGAATGATGGGGTGTTTTTGTTGTATAATTCTATTAAGAAATACTTTTATGATCGAATATTACAACTTTGTACATGCTATTCCAAAGATCTGGTGTAACTTTAAAACTCATAAAACTGCAAAGTTATTGAAAATTTTGACTTCAAAGACAATTAGAAGAAAATGTGTTAGTAAAATATTTGTTTATCCAAGATCACAACAGTTCACAATAGTAAATTTTTACTTACAAAATTTAAACTGGAGTAATATATAAAAAAAACTACTTATTGTAAAATCTGATACACGTGTTTTTTTACAGACTGGAAAATATTACAAAATTGCTATCCAACAAGCATATTGTTAAACAAAATATGAATTGCAGAAGTAAACTCTGCCATTTTTGTCAGGGAGGCGAAATCGATTACACTGAGAATGTCTTAGTGACGTTAAGTTATTTTGGCAGGTGGTTACACAAATTACCACGGCGATATCAGGAAAATGGAATGGAATAGCAGAAAAATTGTGTTTCAAATTAACCAAGCGAATTATTTTGATAGCAACATTTTCAATATGCCGTTATCAATATGGAAGGCATCTAAATCTTCTGCACTTTTTTTAAACTTTATATATACAAATGCATTCGTGGTTTAATTTCTAGAAGTAAGTTTAAAATGTATATTTATTGTTTAATTATAAGGAAAGTTTCCAAAAAATGAGATAGGTCCACTAAGTGTTATGCGAAATTGATGGACAGGTTAACGTTGAACCCATGTTGCACTTTAAAAAATTGTTTAGTGGAGGTGGGGGTCGTTGTCTGCTAACTAGAGTTGTTAGACATGATATGCAGACGGTTTTCCTTTGTATTTGTGTCCATGTTGTTTGCATTGCTTGTTTTAAATTATGTGCGCCAAGTTTTGGCTTTTCTATTACTAGACTCAAATATGAATACAACATAAAAAAAAGTTGTTTTTTTTTTACCTATGATAATGAGAAGAAAATGATTTATAAAATAATGAAAAATATGTAACCGGAAGAATATATATGTGATTGAATTAATGGCCGTTTGGCCCCAAAGAAAAAACAAATAAATCGAACACTTTTAAATTTTCATAATCTAAGAAATAAAATAAATATGCAATGATTCGCCAATAAATACATGATTTTATGAGTGAAACATTCAATATTTTAAAAACGTATCGTCCGGTGTTTATTAAAAGTTTCTAGTTTTAGCTCACCTGAACGAAGTGAAGATAAGTCGTAGGATTCTGTTATTAAACTAAAGGCAAGATTGGTAACAGTGTCGGTTGGTATCAAAAAATAGGTACACCTTGAATAAACAAAAATTAAAAGTACAATTAATACAAAAATGGAATGCATCCAAATCGCACTTTATTATAATTATTTTAGATTGTAAAATTTTGAAGAAATTTTGGACAAATGAAAACAAAATAACTTATTTATTGTCTTTTTCAGCATTAATTTACTTATTATATTCTTTTATGGAAGGCAAACGGGGTCAAAAATACAACTTGGCGCAACCAACGATAGAGTTGACGCAATCAACGATCGAACCGC
>JAOTQE010005804.1:0-11229 GCA_025631205.1 Nesometra sesokonis
ATAAGGCCATTAACTATTTAGGCGGCGATCGGGTGGTTATGTTGTGTTTACAATATCACGAGTGGTTGCAGTTTCGGGACGGTTTAACGTAATTTGTGGTCAAAACTAGGCCTAATTATCTTCGAAAATTATATAATTACGAATTTAAAACCGTGTCAAAATTTGGCATTTAGGTATTTATTTTTTAAACAGGCCTAGGCCCTAGGTAGGTTTCAACAGCCGTCGAGCATAGGGTTTACCATAGACAAATGGGTTTACTAAGGCAACTCGGTGCTCTTTTGCCGTCGTTGCCGTCGGGAAATTCGAACCCTGCTATTTAAGACTCACCCACCCTCTTTGTGTCTATAAATTAAATCTTAATATTACTAAATTAACTGACTATGCTAATGTCTATAATATTGATATCTGTAACATGAGTGAAAGAAGAATGTTTTGTAACACAAACATAAAGAACCCCTACCCCCGTAACGCACTGTAACAGAATTTTACACAAACACCCACCCCTCCATGTGTTAGGTAATTTAGGGACAGCCCCTAATAGCTTCAAACCACAGTCCTCAAATTGTTTAAATAGGAAGTACGGTATGATGTTTCAGTCAATAGTTTTTATTTCATAATTCTTGTAATAAAATGTTTTGACTTTAACCCTGTTTCTTGTATTTTTTTTTAATGGCAATGGCAGACCTAATTTATTAGACAATTTTTGCAGAAATAAATTAACCTTAAATGAAAACGCTGCTTAATGTCAAACTGAAATGAGAAAAAAGTCTACCAAAGTGATTGTATGCATTAATAATCAATTCCTTACTTAAATAATGAAAAATTAATTAATTATTACAAAAAACTGATATTGATAGTTTGTCTGATAGAAATAAAAACAATTACATCTAAGGCCTTAAGTCAGTACTACAGTAGACAAAAATGATGAGTTCTCAAGGTGCTTGAGCACCATTAATCAAAACCATTCAACAAAGGAAAGGCTGTAAACAATTTTATAATACAGTCATCTATTCAAATGAAGGTACGGTGAGTTAGGGTGAGTTTGCAGTTACTCAAATCGAGCGCAATGTGGTTCACATTTGCCCACATGAATATCCAATCCAATCTGGCTGAGGTACAGTAGTAAAAATGTGTTTTAATATAACCATGTCTCTGGTTATACTGAAGCTTTGAACCTCATTTAAAAACAATTTAAAGCTTATACAGCTCTGTCCAAACACAAAAATAACTCAATTTTGTTTTCTGTAGGACACCTAAAAGACACTATGCGCAGTTTTAATGTCACTTTGAGATGTAGTGTCCTAGGGCAAATTCGCTATAGGAACAGCATATATAGCACTTTCATGCTTGTTTAGGCCTAACTTCGTTACTTTGTCGGAAATAAAATGTTTACCTTGCTAGGCTTGTCACTGGAAATGTTTGCATTTCAAATAAAATGACTAATTTTTGCTATTTACTTTGCTACTGTGAGACATCGTATAGTCAGACATACAAGATTTTCTTTAATGGAAAGCATAACCATATTACCTCAGTACAGTAAAACAATTACAAGTCATACAAGTCGAAAATATTTTTGCTAAATTTTACTTGGAAATTTACAAAAATTTGCATTATTTTAACAGATCAATACAGACGGTCTAAAGAAAAATTAGATTACATTGGGAATCATGCTTTATATGATCGCCAGTGTGGAAGAAGTGAAGTGAACTTTTGTTGATGGTAAAATATGCACTTTGCCCACCTATAGCCATGTCTACACGACAGGGAGATCATCCTGATTAGGCACTCTATCAGATAATAACGGAGTTAGGAACTCCGATAATCGGATCACTAACCATGAATAGCGTCAATGTTAACTCCGTTATTTATCGGACTTAACTATCGTGAAGACGCACACCGTGACCTCGACTGAAAATCATCGGAGTTACTCATCCATTAAAGTTACCGTGTAGACATGGCCTATACTATTCATGTTACTGCTGTGAATGATTGCACTTTACTCAAAATGCGTTTCAAAGGAATTTAACAATTTTCACTAATGTGTCTTTTGGCATTATTCACTACACACATGCCATAAAAACTGTTCATGATTTAGTTTTGAAATATTTAAATTGCAAACACCATTGATGCCTTTGTATAAAACAGATGCTTTACAGTATTTCAAAAGCTTCTTCACATTCGTTCAGCAATGTTAGCTGTGGCCTTGTCATATGGATGAGAAATCTGGAAACATGCCTTCAAATCCAACCCAACAACTTATATTTGATTATTTGTGACTTCGTTTGTGACAAAAACGTTAGTATTTATTCAATCCTTATGCTCAATGTAAAACTCCTTCCAAACATGTTTTTTTAACTGCTACATTCTACCATTCTACGTCTCCACTTCATTGCTTGCCTACATGTAAAAAAAAAACTTCTGTTGGTATACCCTGCATAGTTTGTTAGTTGCCTAACCCACTTGGTGGCCTGTGGTGTATTATATATTGCTTACCCATTTGGATAATTAATATTATATTGAAAATGTGAATACAGACTTTCTGAAAATTTTGCAATAAAATATGTGAAAAAGAAATGGGTAATATTAATATTTATGTTTCATTTATAATTGATGCAACAGTTAATGAATGGTACTGTAATTTTTAGATTTTTTTGGTTTATTTTCGTTGTCTCAGGACATTGGAAAAATGTTTTTGTAAGCATCTCAAAATTGATAAAAATGAGCAAAACTTACCAAGTTTAAACCATTTTGGAATCTTTTGTGAGTTAGTATTATTATCATGTGATGTGCTGGGAGATGGACGTTTAGCTGGTGGGAGGGTCTGCCCAACTGCTGTGCTTGGTGGCGGTTTCACAATGCCTGTTAAACTAATAAACAAAATGTTATTCATAGCAATAAGCATTTTAAAATTGCTGGCAGTGACTTTTCCTTACAACCAGTCATCCATATTTGTTGGCCATTCGTGTAGCCTACGCTGCATCTTACAGGAAGCACAATTTAATGCTCCAGTTTAGCGACTTATGATAATTGATTATGTTTGAAGCCCGCTTGCACCATGGTTCTGGTGGTTGAACAAGTCTTCTCAGGTAAGGACTATAAACCGTAGGCCCATTGTACACATACAGCTCATGTGCACTTTGAAGAATCCAGTACATCTTTCGAGACAAGTAGGGGTTACCCCAGTGTGCTGGTTCATACATCACCTGTATCAGGCAGCAGGACATGACGTGACCCTTAGAGGCATAGAAATTCATAAATGTGAACAGGAGCACCTACGGGTCGCACCCATCACCTTAGGGTTGGAAGGCAGGTCAACCACCAAGCTACAGTGCCACTTGTAAAGTTAATTGAAATCAGGAATTTTAAAAAGAAGACCTACTTTCTACACCCATTTCAATCCCACCATGGTTGGGAATAAACTTTCCACTAAACAGGATGATAGAAGGCATGTTTTCTAAACCAAGTCTCATTATGGGACTTATACCCCATTCAGACTAGCATAGCATTGTCATCAGTTGTAGCAATTGCAACAACCAATCGCACCCAATCACAAAGTAAAATCGTGTGTGAATGCTCACTAATACAGTAGTACTCGATTGTAATCGATGTCACAATTGTTACTGGTTGGGATCAGTTGTTACAATTTTTATTATTCCCGATTACCACGGAATCCGATTACAACAAATTCCACAGGCGCTCATTGGCTGAATTGACTGAGGTCAGGACACCATCTATCTCCGAATGAACTACGACGTGTATGAATCCGTTTGAAATTTGCAATTGGTTGCATTCAGGAATTGGATTACAACCAATTACATTGCAACTGATCGTGATGCGATGCTACTTTGAATAGGGTATTCAACGGTAGCACTGATAAGCACTGAAAACAAAATTTGAGCAGCCAGATTTGAACTCGGGATTGGAAGTGCCACTCAACTCATGCAGACCGTATGACATGCTATTTTGCAAGCACGTTATGGATAATAGTTACAGTTGAACCTCCCGTAAGCAGACACCCTTGGGTCCGAGAAAAGTGTCCGCTTACATTTTTAGCAACAGTCACTTGTTACATCATAAGACACTATACCTGCCAACTCTCACGCATTGGACTCACACAAACAGTTTTTCTTAATACTGGTTGAAAATGTAAAAATGCAAAAAGTCAAGCTGGTGATGTCTTATAGCGTCATACGATACCTTATGTAATTCTCATAAAAGAAAAAAATCTATAGTAACAACACGGACATATCAAAAGCGAAGAGTTTTTCATGGTAACGGTCACATTTAAATTAATTTGACCTCTCATATTTTTTAACTGTTTAATGTCATTGGTTTGTATTGTTAATTAAAGCAATCTTCTTACATATTTGAAAAGAAAGAACATGTGCTACTGAATTATAACACTGAGAAGGACATTGTAAAAATAATGTATATTTTAAATGTCATGCAGACTTAAGATTATCAAACTTTGTTTTGTTTACCTTTTTACTGATTCATTAGCAACAGCTACTGGTTTTACTGAAGTCAGCAATGATGAAGAAAGCCATGTATCTACATAAAATAAAACAATGTTATCAGCTTATACCAGATGTTCACATCACACACTGACTGGGATTTCATGTTCAATGCAGTGGGCTTACACAAGGGTAAGCCTATGTGTACATCAGACACTGACCATAATTCCATGTTCATAGTTAGTGGGCATATACCAGGATATGTGTCCACATTACACTAAATATATGCAATTTAGTTGGCTTGATGATGATGATGATGATGATGGTCCAGGGCAATTGGACAACCATCAGTTTGTTTGAGGGAAAGCCAAATTTTTTTGCCCAACCAAAATTTAGTAATAGGTACCCTGACTGGTAATAAACCTCCACACTCTGTGGTGAAGGTGTAGTAGATTGTTCATGTTGAATTTATGTTAATCCACTGTAATACCTACTTCTTTGACTCTTAGATCCAAAATACACCTTAGCAGCAGGAAACAAACCAGCCTGTAGACAAGACAAGACAGTTTATTATTAGTTATTAAAATGGGGCTTTTGTTAAGAATACCAAATGCTTTGTGACAGGTTCTTAACCCTGGTCCTGTGCCATTCTGTCAGAAAGTCTACTAAGCCAGGTTATAAAAATAAGGTAAATAACATTAAAAAACAATGAAGACAGTAAAATAGGACAGACAAAATTTTAAATATAGGGGCTGTAGTGCAAGAACACTGAGATAACCCTCTACTCATCTCTCCTCTACTCATCTCATCTCATCTCATCTCATCTCTACACATCTCATCTCTACTCATCTCATCTCTACTCATCTCATCATTTTTGATCCTCTATTAACTTGGAAAGACCATATAAATAAAATATCGTCTAATGTTTCCAAGCGTATTGGTGTTATCCGTCTTCCGTCTTATTAAGTACTTACAGTACTCCCAAATCATACTCTTAAAATGCTAGCTCAGTCATTAATCTTACCACTTTTTGATTATTGCTGTTGTGTCTGGTTTAACTGTAATGTTCAGTACTCAAATTGTTTACAAGTTCAAATGAACAAATTAGGTAGGGTTATTGTGTCTGTTGATCTTCGATATTAAGTTCACTTTCCTGGAAAAATTTAATTGTCAGATGGGATAATCAATTAGCCCTAAAAGGTTATGCACCAGTGTACTTATCATCTAAATTTACTTTTTATGTTGAATCTCATTCTAAATGTACACATAGTCAAGCTCATAATAATCTTATTGTGCCAAAATTTTTAATTTTGTTATGTGATGTAACTGTACCACTTTGAAAATCAGTACACAGTATAAATAAAACAAAAATCGAATCTCTATTCATCTCATCTCTACTCATCTAATCTCTACTCATCTAATCTCTACTCATCTCATTCATAATCATCTGTACTCATTTGTTCTCTACTCATCTCATCTCTACCCATCTCATCTCTACTCATCTCAAATGTGCAATAGATGATTTCACTCACCCTACAGTAATATACAATTAATTATCAGAAAGGGCATGTTAAACTAGCATCAGCTGACTGCCAACCTGTATCAAATTCCTTCTTACCTCATAGAATCTAAAGAATAATTGGACAGACTAATGACAAAAAAATTATAACGGTACACTGAATGATACTAAATATCTCTTACCGAAAATAAGGTTTCATCTGAATTTTTTAAAACTGTTTTTGGTGGTGATGTATCTATAAAAAAGAAAACAAATTCTAACTGTTAACATCAAAAATTAATTCTCTAAGAGGGCTCAAAAGAGCACCCCCACCCCCGCAGCCCCCATATCACTGCCACTGTTTGGGAAATGATACTGTGTTCCAGCTCAATGACAAGACAAAATTAGATTTTCAAATTCAAGACTTGTGGAGTTTGATATTCAAACTGGTTGGCTGATTGTAAAATTGGGCAAAACACTTTATCCATAATTTCTAGGATGGAGATGTAGTTTCCTGGATGGTAAAACGTGCAAAATTGTACCTCCCAGGTACCTAGCTACTTCTAGATGGAGAGAGGTAGGTACCTGAGAGTTAAAACTTGTAATATACCTGGGAGTTACAACTTGCAAAATTGTACTTCCTAGGTACCCATCTATTCCTGGATGGAGAGAAGTAGGTACCTGGGAGTTAGAACTTGTAAAAGCTTACTTCCCAGGTACCTAGCTATTTTTGGTTGGAGATAAGTAGGTACCTGGGAGTTACAACTTGCAAAATTGTACTTCCTAGGTACCTAGGAGTTACAACTTATAATTTAGAATAGAGCTATTGAATGTTTCACTTTATACCCATAAGACCTCAAGAGATTAAAAAAAAACACATATTTTTAACTTACAGAGATAAAATATCAGTTTCTCTTCTTCCAAAGACTTCTCCACAAATTCAAATAAATTGTGTACTATGAAACAAACAATAAAAGAATTTGGAATAAAAATACAATCCAATACAAAATAAGAAATAACAACATTATTTTACACAAATAAAACAATTGTGGTTAGAATAAGGAATAACAATGTTGTGTGTTTGATATAAGCCATAAGGAAACTAATATTTCCATTTGAATAAATTGAAAATATTATTTAAATATTTTATCCCTGGACTCCCTTATGCCTGTTTTTCAGTAGATTATAAATCACCAAAATGGAAATTGTAATTTTGGGATGGATAATCCTGAAAAACAATGATTGATAAGAAACAGGGTCGCAATTGACATTTAATATTTAGTTATTATATTTATTTTCTCCATTCCATAATACAATAACAATTTAACATGAGTAAAACATTAAAAAATTTAAAATGCAATATGATAATGTCTGAAAATATTTTGATTGCCGATGAGTGGAGAAGCGGGCATACCAAATGGAGTTCCTAACCAATAAATGTCTGTAATCCACAAAGCACACATCAGAAAAACAAATAGAGAGAAGACTAATAATAAAATAGAGATTTAAATATGTACATTGAACCCCAATAAAAAAATTAATTGAACATAAATTAAAATGATCATACATGTTTGCTAGGCAATATTTCCCATGGCAAAAATGTAAATGTTTTGGATCTAAAAGTAATCAGAATTTGTTTACACAGGCAAACAAATTATATTGTACACATTTTAGTAAAGACTGGAAATTTACAGTCAAATTATTTGAGATCTATCTAATAATTTTGTAACCCTAAAAAAATCACGAGCGACTATACTCAACAAATTGTAAATCCTATACTTCACTGCAGGCAACCTGAGTCAACTCAACATGTTCCGATGGAATACTCGGTTTCAAATGAGATTCCTCTTGACTTCTATGCTCCAAGAAACGTCTGGATTTTTTCTAACATGTAAGGGTTCAATTAATTGTTCATAATATCAAGGCATCTGTCAACGTTCTTTTTGGAAAATTATGATTTATAAATCATTTTAGTTTGCAAAACATTATGAAATTATTGTATTGGATAATTACAGTGCTGAATGTGCGCTCTTACTACGATTTGAAAAATGATTTACTACAATAATTTTAGCTAGCCCGATGAAACAACAAACATGTCGAAACACTTCACAGCGATAAGCAGGTTGGCGGGGCTTCAACAGGCCCATTCCTAGCAGCGTGTATTCAATGATTTTATTGGAAGATTCGGCCAAGTATATCATTGGTTATGTAATTAAATATCTTGAATTTATCAGTTTATTACATTGGTACATTTTATTTTTCTTACTATTTTAGTTTTTGACAAATATTTTTAATATTTGTATTTTTCAACATTATTATTTGTAGCCTACCAATATTGCTAAGCCCAGGTAAACTTGTTTTCGTTAATTTACTTTAACAAATGTATTTATTCCCATAAAAATCATAAAATTACATGTTAATCAAAAGCCCAATTTAGAATGGACGTTTGTTTTAGAAAATGTTTTTATCAAATAAAGAGAAATTGGTGTTCAAAAATAATTGAGAATAATTAGAGATTCAGAAAACCTGAAAAAAGTGCGGGAGTTTCAAAATTAATCCAGGTGGTGGTTTTTCTTTGAAAAGTCAGATTTTGTATGGGTTAATAACAATTCAAAATGGCGTTTCAAAGAAAACATTTTTGGAATAATATTTTAGCCCAGAGTCTCTTCAATTGTGATATCATTTAGAGGAGTCTTTTTAGCTACTTACATGTTTCCTGAGGACGGAAAAATCCCTGCAGAATTGTCCTATCAGGGAAAACAATTCGAATGACTATTTTTTTATAACGTAACATTTTCTGTTTTTCTTTATCTTCTTTCATTTTAGTTGTTTCCAATGGAGCATCACTAGTACTAAAGTTAAAATAAAAAATATATATAATATAATAATAATTATAATAATTATGATTACACTTAACATTGTTTTTACATCATTCTATTGTTGACTATTCATCAGTATAGATTTACTTGTACTCTGGGATAATTTGATTGACACATCTTTCAGGTGATAAACTATAAATTCCACAAAAAATTATTCATAATACAGTAAAACCTTTACTCTAGCTTCTCATAGAGAGATTAAAAACATAGAAAAAATGTCTCTTTTAACCAAGAAGCACGAATTGCTTATTTTAGAGAATGAATACAACAATGACAGCACAAAATAACTTTTTCTTATCACATATTACTACATGTACATTTTAGTAACCACATCAAATTGGTTTTTAAGTGCATATGACGCATAGTTCGAGATTATAGCCTGTTTACCATAAAGGTCTGGAGAATTTAGCACTGACAGGAAGGATTGAAGGAAAGAGAAGCAGGGGAAGTAGAAGAGTTTATGTTGAGTTTGAGAAAATGGCTGGAGGAAAATGGAGCTCAACATCAGGAAGAAGAGTTGTGAAGAAGAGCTAACAACAGGACAATATGGCACGCCATGATAGCCGAAGACTTAAGATATGGCACCTAGAAGAAGACCATTAAATTGTACGAGGTGCACTGGTCTCAGGTCTGTTAACGTTAATACTTTGCTTCAGGATTTGGCACCAATGAACTCGCTCAAAAATTCACATCACTGGACCTTGTCTTATGCTGCACCGATAGAAATAACTTGCCATGCAATATATGATTGGCTGACTCCTTATTGGCATTTAAGAAAGCTGTTATTTTCGATAGATTATGATGTAGTTAGGCATAGATGCCAAACACAGTTTCAGAGTCTAGATAATCTTTTTTTAACAGCATAAAACCTGAAGCCCTCTGTCCTTAATGGAATAGTGCTATAATAAATGTAATCTTATTAAATTGATGTTGCTGCAGTTACTGCAGTAATTCAGTTACAACAGTATTAGTTTATCAGCTGAAAATAATTACTGAAGACAACATGTTGAGATGAGACCTTGTGTGTCAATGCAGTTACCACAGAAAACATTACAACTTAATTTTTTCCTAATTTTGAGGGCTGCCTGAGTAAATGTCTAAATCTATGTTCTACAGTGTTTAATCACTGGTCCACGCAGACCCAAAGCAGATGACAATGAGTTGAACAAAGAGGGTAGTGTGCCAACATGAAAGGTTGGATTTTCCCCTGGAGATAACATTAAGACAATGAATATTTTTTGTACTGGGCACAAGATGGCAGAAAATTGGACAAATGCCACATGTTGTTTCCAGCCATTGTTGAAACCATGGACATACAGTTGAAAGTATCAAAATTACCTATGGTATCTTTCTTATGTCAGCACTGAGAACGACATTTTGAAAATCAACATTGATTGTGCTCTAGCACAAGACAACTGAAAATTGAAGAATTGGCATCAAGATGAGACATGTTATGAATATTTCCAACCCGTGTTTGAACCACAGACATTGAACAAACCTGTGTTGAATTGCCCGCTGATGTATGCGAGTTTCTCTCCATAATTTTCCCTTATGATTTATCTCTCAGCTATGCAGATATTAGTTTTTTTTTATCTGAATGTTTGTTATGGCTGTAATGAAAATACTGAAACAATGATCTAAATAATTTCCTTGTCTCTTAACATTCTTTCTATGTATCTTATTTTTTATGCTTCATCACTGTACTATGCCATGCTTTTTTGTAGTAGTTCTATGTGCTGTAAGGCTATGCCTTTTGAAGAGCCTGCACTATGTAAAATGTTGAATAGAAAATCATTAGGTGAAAGCATCAAGATTACCTCTGATGTTTTAAGTCTGCAAGCATTCTTCTTACATCATCAATGGTCACATCAAAGAAGTCATCAGGAACATCAGTGACTTCACCTGATACTTCATCAGTCGCTAAATTAAACACCATCACTTCACGGTCACAAGTCTGCAAAATTATTTTAAAATAATATTAATTACATTTTTTAATTCAATATTCTCATACAGAGATTCCCCCAATGAAATGTAGGATAGGGCACCCCTAGGTGCTCACAAATGATGCCGCAAGATGCCCAAAAATAACACTCCCATGTTTCAATGACCCGCAATAGCCTCTTTGACTTAATGCTGATGTTCAAGATGTAGAGTTTAAAAAAATGCATATTCCGGTCAAGTTTTATTTCATCATATTGTATTTTGTTGTCATCTTGAGAGTAATATATTGTACCATAAATCTCCATTTGGGCGAACTAAAATCATATATCGTTTAGGTACTGTATATATAATGCTATACATGTAAGGACCTCTACAATAAAAATCATCAACATTAACATAGTATATGCTATACATGTAAGGACCTCTCCAATAACAATCATCAACATTAACATAGTAT
>JAOTQE010005815.1:0-11229 GCA_025631205.1 Nesometra sesokonis
GTGGTGATAATGATGATGATGACCATAACCCACACCACTGCTTCCGTTTACCAGCAACCATGCCCACCCGGACCTCCGCCCCGCCTGGCAAATCCTGGCGCCACCACTCCTGACCCCCCCCCCCTTTCATTCCATCCTGGCTGCGCCCCTGTATCACTATTACCAGGTGCCAAGAAGCCTACTTGGAAAAATTTATAATGCAAGGAAACATCGAAGGTCTACGCAGTGGCCAAGTAAAACGAAGATGATGATGATGATGATAATCTAGGCCTATTTTAAGACAAAAGCATCCCCCCTAAAATTTTGATGAAAAAAATTTTTTTCTAGTAAAAATGTGAAGAATATTATAGTATAGCATGAATTGTAAAGCAGCCATCGTTAATAATGCAGACTGAAACTCAACTTCATATTCTAGGCCAATTTCAATAAAAAAAAAACGAGGAAATGTTTACCAGAGATGCTCAGTTAGTTTTAACCGAGTGGGGTACATCCATGAAAACTAAGCAAGTATAGTTGAGCGGGAAAGTGTGACGCAAACAACGCAGCTCTGCTTAGGAGAAACACTTTTTGTACTTAATTTCACGAACTTTCTTTGGACACAAAGTGGAGGTTATATTAAAAGTAAAGATTTTGTTTAAACAAACAATATAACAATTATTTGTATTTTTAGAAATATATAGATTGGAATAAAAATCATTTTTTTTTAATTGAAAATTTTGAAAGTTTTTTGATGGTTCGCCAAATGCCAAGAATGAAATTATATTTTTATTTCAAATACCAATTGTCTGTGCCTGAGAGTTGGTGAAACAAGTTACAAAAAAGCCTAGCTTAAACTTCCTGAGTCAATTTACTAAATGACCTTCACTGGTCATTTGGCTAATGGTACAGTACATAAATTGTGACCTTGTGTGGCTTGTCCAGATGGTTCATTTGCAGAATTTATCATAGCTCAAAATAAAACTCCTGTTTTACCGTTTTGTGTGAAAGGGGTTTCTGTAAATCAACTATTGTGAATCTTCATGATTAAATATGTTTTTTTTGACTTTTTTATTAGGACAATCTGCTCTTCTCAACCGTGCTATTTCACAGGCTATCTTAGAACAACTACATAGTCCATGGCTTCCACCTCATTGCAAGCGAAGGGGCTACCGGTGGAAGAATGCAACAACCTGGACCAAGGAAGTATGGAAATATATGTTTGATTTAAGGTTGAAGAGAAAGTGTGGAGGAAAATTTGCTGCATTCTCCTTCCTTTTTTTCTTTGCCTGAAAAATAGTTAAACTATATGATGCCTTTTAATTCATTTGTGAGTTGCTTATAACCTGAGAGCACCTATAGTGTTTGACTGTCAACAATATAGCCATGAAATACCTGTTGAGCCGGGTACTCACTGCATCGTGCGACAATCGTATAACGGTTGCACCGTCGTGCGACAGTCGTACAACGGTCGCACTACTAATCAGTAGCTACCTGTGTGTGTGGTTTCCAGACGTGATGACGGTCTTCTACTCATTGGCCGACGGTTTTTTAGTGATTTCCCTGTTGAATCACTAAGAAACCGTCGGCCGACTCATAGAGCGACGGTTTAGTTGTGCGTCCGTCGTACGACACAGTGAGTTCCCAGACTTACTGTCTTTTGGAATATTCATGTCATTAATTAAACTTGCTTATGTGGGAGCAGTTGGCACAGCGGTTGCGGTTGAAAATCTCAATCGAGAGGTCGGTGGTTCGAGACTCACTCATGCCAGTTGCTTGTGCACCTGAGCAACGCACTTTACTTACATCGCTTCAGTCTACCCAGCTGTACGATGAGTACCGGCAAATTACTGGGAGATAACCTGCGATGGACTAGTGTCCCATCCAGGGGGAGTATCATACTCTCATCTGCTTCATAATACTAAAACTGGAAATAAGCTCCAGCCCTATGAGCCTTCAGGCTCGGACAAGGTTTTACTTAATGTTAACAACAATGACTTATTGTTGCAATTTAAGCAGTTTATAACTCATGAGTATTCATGAAAAAAAATGTGTACTTGTCTTGGACTCCAAAGACAATGCCAGTTTTAATAAATTGTTACAACTATAAATGTTTAACATACACCATATTATGAAATTAAAACTCGCATAAAATTTTCGTAAAAATGTCAAACGTGAAGTGGCAAAAAATTACCTAAAATAGCACCCTCAATTACCGTTACTATGGAGTGTTTGTTTGAGATTCAATACTCAACACGGTCTTAGGAAAGGCTGTTTTACAGCAATGGTCTAACTTGGGTGACTTTGCTAAGACCGTCTATGTGTTAAAGCCGGCTTTTTTCTGTCAGTTAAGACTGTTTTATAGCAATCCACCCTTGATAACTGAATTAAAACAATGTAAAGGATATTTTAAAATGAAATAAACTATTCATATAATCTTGAAAGTAATATTGATTTACACATTACATCCTTGATTTTATATAAAATTTGTGTAAATAAATTATATATTTAAAAATATGAATTTTGAATAAACATTCAACTTTTTGGTTTGTTTTTCTTTTTTCTAGGGTTGCCGTGGCATGCATGGTTTTCACAGTGTAAATATAGCTGTTCCTCAAGGTATGGGAGACCTTACCAAAAAAATACCAAAAGGTAAGAATAACCTAAAGATCTTGTCAAAATTATTCTACTGCAGTTATTCCAACAACTACTGTTATTAAGTCTGCTGCAGTTACTGCAGTAATCTATGTTATTAAGTCTACTGCAGTTGCTACAATAATCCAACACCATTTTGTTTTCTTTAGTGACTACATTGGCACACAAGGTCTCATCTCGAGATGTTCTTTTCAGTATTTTTCTTTCAGCTACTGAACTCACACTGTTGGAACTAAACTTCTGCAGTAACTGCAGTAGGATAATTTTGACATGGCTCTATATTTAAAATAGACACCTAGTAATACTCACAATTTTCCCAAAACCGATCACCCTGTGGATTATCGATTTTGTTCAGTTTTCTGAAACAGTTCGGTTTACAAAGAATCATATATCATATCATTTATTTCGTCTCCATGAACAATACAAACATATACATCAATACAAACATACAATAGCAGACACCAGACGGGATTGCTCAAAAGTGACACTGCTACTGTCGTGGAGCTTTCCAAGTGTTGCTAACATTCAATTAAAAATATATGAATTAAACAAGGACATATCTATGATATAATAATATAATAAAATCTATATACATGTTTTAAAATTTTTTACTGAAGCTTGATTTAGTTATGACATATTAAAAAAAATCATAATTTATAAATGATTTTAAAATAAAAGCATTTCATCTGTGTGTGTTGGTAATCTTCCAAGATTCATATAGTTGAAAATATATAAATTAAACATAAAAATCTAAAAGTATAAAAATGTAATAACAATGTATATACACGTTTTAAAATTTTAGTGACATTTTAATTAGTTAATGAAGTATTTTTTAAGATATAATTAAGTTTATCTATACATTAGTTTAATGATTTAAACGTGGCTAAGAAGGGTAATTTTATGTTGCATTTTTGGAACATTTATCGATCATATATTTAAAATTGTTAATGTAATATGAATTTACTGTAGACTGTTTAAATTGTATGTTTTTGAAATAAAAAATATTGAAACATTTTACTATTTTTTTTGTGTCTGCCTGTTGTTGAAATCTAGCTTTGTGACTTATGTTTCCTTTTGCTTGGCTCTGCCACATTTTGAGATTTTATATGTTGTTATTTAATATTTGTGAGGTCTCAACACAAAATGAGTCTCATGGTAGAAACATCCAAATTTGAGTTATTGGTATCTTCTAAAATAGAGCATTCTATAAGCTGTACTCTAAATGACATTCATTGGATGAGTAGATCCTATTTTTTTAGCATTTAAAGTTTGTATGCTATGGAAACATGGTTTTGAGAAAATCTCCCATAAAACAATTAAAAATGATTTAAAGTCTATAAATCTTATTAAATCTGCATATAGAACACTTTCCTGTAAACAACCTGACGTAAAAGGTATATTATATTGGTATTTTAAGTGCCATAGTATTCATAATTGATTAAAACTAAATTTCTCAAAAATTAAATTTCAGACCTATTTTGATGATTATCTCAATTTGATCTCACCTACGATGCGACTCATTTTGTGGTGAGACCTCACATTTGTGCTAAATTTCTGTTCTCTTGTCAACTGACTGTTAGCACAGGCTGTATAACCTCTGTCTTTTTATCCGAGTTTAAATTCATGTACAGGTTCCATTCGCTTAAAGTGCATGAAATTTCACCACACATGTGAGCTACTGTATTACTGTTTGGCGGAGGCATGATTGATTGTTGGCGTGGCTCATTGGCTCACATGTGCAGTGGCCTTTATGAATTTATAGTGTGTATGTTAAATTAATGATTATAACATATAATTGATTTCTTTCAGATGTTAGGAACTATTATACCAATCATTTACCTCTAGTTTCCAAGCAGCCTGGACGACAAGAGGACATTGCAGCGTCCCTAATGGAGGCTAACACTTGTCAGTTAACAGAAGCTCTAGAAAGTGAAATGGAATGGAATACAGTTGGCCTACATTCGCGTCTATCTCCACAGGTTTTGCATTTTAGATTTTATTTTTTATGTACTGGGTAATCTTCAGGAGAATGTACTGTTCTCCTAGAGTGCCCAGTATACAAAAAACAGTAAAATTAAAAGAAAACAATATATCAACAAGCCTAAATATATGAGACATGTCATGGCAAAACCACCAAGTTGTCGCAAAATTGTGAAAAACGGAGTTAATATTCAAACCATATTACACTTGTTATAAGCTTTAAATTGAGGGGTCAATTATCAAAGTCAAACATTTGTAACCAAAGTTATTGTACACAATATACACAAAAATATTTTTGTATTTGTTTATATTTCCTGTCGATTTGCTTAACTATCAATAACTTCCTGTGTTACTACTTGGTGGTTTTGCCATGCCTTATCCCATATATGTAAAATTTATCTCCATAATGCTAGAGTACCCCAAAATACTTGAATCAGTTTGAACACATCAAAACTGTTATTTAATTTTAATTCTTTACCCTAAATGTTGCACCATTTGTTTTTAAAATGAACACCAATCTTTGTAATTTTTGTAATCCTTTGTTTAAAAAATGTTTTGGAGCACATGCCAATACACATTGTTTCTAATGGAGTCCCTTCTGGTGGTGATTGGGCAGTATACCGAGAGACAATCCCCTACTCTTTTTTGAAGAGTGTACTGCGTTCTTTAACATACACATGAGCCATATTGTACACGGGACCAACGGCTTAACGTCTCATCCGAAAGACAGTTTGTTAATAACTTGTATTTCGACCCTCCAGCCAATAATACAAGGAAAGTGCCATTGTGTTCGAACCAGTGACCAATGCGTCTCCATGGTTCAGTGCACACCACAGTGATTTCAACCCGCTAAACCAGCTGAGCTCTACTCTACCAACTGAGTTAATTGTCTCTCTAAAAATGCTACTCTTCACAAATGGTAATTAGCAAATTCACAAATGGTAATAAGTGAGAGACTTTACTGGTCTTTCACATGCATGTTTTCTTTTGAAAATAAACAATTTTAATCATTGTTGAATTAAAATTTTTTTAGTTATTTTCATCTGTTTTTTTATTTATACAGGAGTACCAAGCTCGAAAAAAAGAACGTTTACAGAAGAAGATAGCAGAGCACCTTCGCCAAGGCCTAGCAAAAGCTGACAGTGCTTCAGGGACGAATCAGTCTTCAGATCTTCTACAAGTTCTCAATGAATTTAGTGATAAGGGTGCTACCAAACAAAACAAGGGTTCACGATTCACCCATGCTGAAAAATTACAATTTGCTCAGGTGAGTGAGATATTAATAGTATACAAAATAAATATATTTTTAGGTCAGCTCGAAGCGTACCTTAGAACCTCACTCATGTTCTTGTTGTTGTTGTTGGTGTTGTTGCGACCTAAATTTAAAAGCATCCAGCATTGCCAGTTTTGAATGGACATGCTTGAAATTTTGTACACATAAATTAGACAACATTTTCAAAAAACGTTCATCGCCCTTTTTTAAATTACACCCCAGGGTGTCCCCTAGACTCACAAAACAAAAAATGTATTTTATCAAGTAGTGTAAAACGGTCAATACCATCAAGCGTTTGAGTGGCTCGGTCGGTTAAGACATTGTATAACATGACTGTTCTACAAAAGCAAAGTTTCATAGGTTCGAGTCCCACCACAGTAGTGTGCGGCTATTTTGTTTGTTTTTTTTTTTTGAAAAATCCACTAAAAACCTTAGACCATTATAAATCCATGCGACCTGGCTTACTAGTTCTAGAGAAATTAATAATGGAAGAATGCTTTTACTCCACGAAATCGCAGTGGAAGCGCGGACCTGGGGAGCGATTGGTCTTGTTGTACAATGGTAAAGAATATTTAATGAGTAAAAGTTGAGATGTTCTATTCAATGAAGTGTAGATGATTTACATACAGCATTCAATTTTTTCACAAAATTTAATACTATGTACCATTATACGGAAAAATATTTGTTTTAACACGTTGACTGCCAGCGACGAGTATATTCACCAGCCGGGTGTTGCTGTGTGCGCCAGTGACGAGTATACTCTTCAAAAACAGTGTACCTTTATAACGTTGCTCACGACACATGCATACATTGTAAACTTGCAGCCTTTTCAGTGGTAGTTCAGGGAAGGTACACCTAGACAATAATGTTGATATAACTTCCATTTGTTTGTTGTGTTTTATTGCAGGCAGTTTAAAAGATTAAAAATAGAACACAAGTCTTTATAGTATCATTACTCGATAACAGGTACCTAGGACGTTCCAATATAAGGGATTTAGAGGGGTGCAAAGCCGACGCGCACACCCTCTAAATGTAAAAGTATATTAATGCTCCTCTTATATAACATGCGCCCATTTTTCATCACAAATAAAATACTGACAGTTATATTAGCAAAGTAATTCAAAAATAATGTTTATTTTTACTTTAGTTTAAATCGGCAACACACCCACCTCGGTCAGAAAGAGTGCTCCTCTTTTTCACGTGATCCTAGATCCACCCCTTCGTTGGGATGGGCCGACCATACACCTTCGTGATACCTTTTTTTTTTGAATAGTATTTTGTTGTCATGCATTAGTAATTTTAACATGCAATAGTTCTTTTTGACCAATGCCACATGACCAATAAACAACCAATCAGATAACTAGAATGTACACAAATGTTGTATAATATCTCACATCAGATAGTAAAATATCTTCTCCAATAAAGACTGCCCTCTATTTTGTAAAAAGAATCTTTTTCAAAATTCTCATTCATCAGATTTGAGTTTCTGAGAACTTGTTTTCATCATGGAATCTGATTTTTTTTCTGATAATTTTTTTTTTTCAAACTGGTTACCTAGAAGAAACAAAATAAAAATAGACGGCAGTCCAACAGTATATACCTCATCCCACATCATAATCCTCCACTCTATAAATTCTGGATTTCGTTAACTTGCTCCTTCAAAATCTAATCGGCTTGAGACCTTTAGTCAAGAAACATTGTGACCAATTTTCTGATGAAAACTGTGGCTTGCATGCTGTTCACTAACAAACAAAAACACAAACAGGGACGAAAACATAACCTCCATCCAACTTCGTTGACAGAGGTAAAATTTGAGTTTAAAATTAATTAGTTGCTTAATTTGGATTTAAATAATTTAAATATCGAACTTCCAACCCTATAGGGTTGGGCAACGAAAGCTAAAACAATGAATTGCTTATAGTTACTTTAAGGTAATCACAATACCTGTCATAATTTTGTTAGTGTTAGAACATTTGCCAAGATGAAGTGTGCCCTCTGTGTATGCCATAGATGTATTATTTTAATGGCTAGATATTGAAGTTCCATAGATTACATGGCCCCAAAGTATAATTCCATGGTAGCGCCTTCTATTGAAAGATATGTCCGGAATTCAACGAATCAAATCATGCCATATTTTAAGACTGTTGCTACGACGAAACAGCGGCACCAATCTATTATAACAGTTTCAAATTTTTGAATAAACGGAAGTAAATTTAATTCTAAATGTAAAGACATTGACAAAAATAAAATATGTAACAATATGTAAATAATTTGTATAATAAATCAATGTTAAAAATTCTATAAATATAAATCAATTATTATTATTAAACTTGCGTTTGTGACGAAGGCTGACGACCATTAATAGTAGGCACTTACATGTGATTGCAATTTTTTGGTGTTAAGTTCACTATCTAGCCATAAAAATATTAAAGGTAGGTATAGTCATGGAGGAATTCTTTTCTCTATGGTATAGTACAGTGTTTGTTGCTGGCCCAGGAAATGAAAATTGCGGTGACCTGTGATATTTTATTTCATTTTTTTTCCAATTTTTGTAAAGTACATAGTGCAGGAGCATGCAAAATTAGTGAAATGGAATACGAAAAAACACAGTCCAAAATAGCCTCTAAACATGAAATTAGTATTAGTATTATTAACATTTGATATAGCGCTCATAACTGTAATAAATACATTCTATGGCGCTTGACATAAAAATCATGTTAATGAAGCTAACACATTTAATTAAAGTAAGTAATTTAATTAAGTATAATTTTTTGAATTGAATGACATTTTGAGTTTTAACTCTTCAGTTGTTTAGCAGCCTTTCGTGGACGCAATGTTTAGCACCTTGCTTTGTAGGATGATACCCTTTGAAAAAAATAACACCCTCTGACTAGGTAGATCTACCATGTTAAATTACTAGGGAGATCTACCTACCAACATTGAGAACTACCTAGGAAGGTAGTATATAATTACCCTGTCTGTTGATGTTATTAATGCTTTAAGGTTTATTCTAAACAGTGGCTGTATTTTCCTATGTATACTTGTAGAGCATTGCTGACCATATCCTTGGTAGTATCCCTTGATTGGTAGTTTCTTAGGGTTAACCCTTTTAACTACCTTTATCTATCTTGTCACTACCATTATCTACCACGTTAACAGAGTTATTTTTTTCAAAGGGTATCCTCACAACAGGTGTTTTCCCCTTGGTTAGTTGTATAACCATTAAGTACATATTAGGCAAAGAATGACTTCCAGTAGAGTATAATGAGGGAAATTATTGATTCTATTCTTAGCTTCATATTTTCTTGAAATAGAAACTGAAATTCCCATAGTAAATAGAAACTATAATTTCCATAGTAAAATCATTTTCACTTTAGATTAACTTTAAAAGGAAAAGGAAAGAAAGAAAAAATAAATATTATGAAAATAATTCTTTTTCTGGTTTCCTGTTTCTAATTATAAAGTAATTGTATTGGCTATTTGTACTGATGCAACATTGGTTTTAATAAGTAATTAAACTTATTTGTAGTTGACTGACAGGTTTTAATTACAGTTAATTTTCTTTTGTGAGGTTGTCATAAGTACATCATGCTTATAAAAATCTTTGCTTTGTCCAAGTAAACTCTCTCAAACTCTTGATAATCAGAGCCTCCTGTTTAACTAATAGTGAGGTTTTGCAAACTTACGAAATACGAAAATGAAAACGGATACGTCACACTCCAATTTTTGAAAGTTCCTAGTGTTCAAAAATATATCAAATTTTCTACCTATGAATTGTTGATGATCGTCGTAAAATACTGACCAACTGTGACAGATATTTAAGATGTTCCATTCAAATGTTACAAGAATGTATGACGTATCCGTTGTCGTATTCGTATTTCGTAAATCTGCGAAACCTCACTATTAACATAAAATTATCCCAATAATTATAAACAATACATACTGTTATCTTAGAAAATGTAAACATTCATAAAATTACTGTACCTCATAAAATTATACTATAAGAATTAAAAAAGTTGAAATAAAGAATAATACAGAGGTGTTTAGATAAGCAAAAATCACTACCACCTGAACCAAATTTTCTAAAATTCTATGCTTCAGCAAAACAGTAATACTGTTAGGCCAGGGAAAGAGGTTTGGTGTAGTGTACTCTGTTTCTGTTCCTAACTTTGAGTTTAGAAGCATGAGCCACATGCTTTCTATTCCTGGCTGTCAATGCTAAAATTTAAATTCAAATTTATGAACATAATAGGCTCCTTGGAAATTCAGCCTCTGATGATTATTGTCCCCAAATGATGTATAAAAACTTCTATATATTTATTTTCGGAAACCTTTCCCAGCCACTCCACGATTTATTTCCTTTTTTCTTCCTTCAATATTTTACTTTGTTTTTTTTGCTTATTTTATTTTTATAAATAAAACTTTTTAACCTAGTCTTAATCATACATATTCAGCAAACACATTTTAAACATAGAGGCCTAAACCTTTGTTTATACAAAAATATTTAGTTCGTACAGAAATAATACCTTCAAATTTTCTCTAATGTTTCAAGCCGAAGTTATACTTGTCTAGGCGACCTCTACAGTCAAATTAGATAGTCTCTCTTCACATAGGCTTCTATGAATGGTGTCTTGTTCGAGGCAAGTAATCCTGTTTTCCACACCCAATACCTTTTGATTTTTGAGCCAATTGGGAAGCGAATTATGAGCTAAAGAATAAAGGGTTAAAGGGTTGTAAAGTACTATGCTATGCTTAAAACTGAAACGCATACAGATTACAGTTCGTGACCATTATTAGAGTATTTTTGCAACAGGACAGTAAATAAGAGGATGACGTTCTGTTCCCAGTGTACATGAAAACATAATTAGGCTTTGTGGAGGGTAGCCCTACATTTTAAACCTGACTGTACACATTATTTTATCCTACCAAAAGCTTCATTTTTGTTCAAAAAAGCTTATAAAATAAACAGGCTTATATATTATTTTATCCTAACAAAGCTTCAATTTTTGTTTTGAAGCTTTTAAAATGTTAAAATGATCTATGTTTTTAGAATTCCACTTTTTAAATTGGAAATATATAGTAAATATACAGGGTTGCTTAGGAATAATACATATTAGTTAAAATTACATGGGTGGATCCAGCAGAGCTAGAAAGAGGGAGCTTGATGCCAAGTTGTACAAGCCCAGATATGAGGTTTCAACAGGAAAATGATAACAATAGGCGTGGGTCCAGGGCCCAGGAACATTTTTCTCTACAGATGCTGTCTGGTGCAATTTTAGCACCCAAAATTGTGCAAAATATATATTTTTTGGTTTCAAAATAGGGGGCCGGGTCCGTTGCGCTCC
>JAOTQE010005826.1:0-11228 GCA_025631205.1 Nesometra sesokonis
AACCTCGGCAAGTGGTGGTCGGCAGCATGGGAGTGCTGGTGGTCGGAATTTTCCGTATTTTTTAATAGAAAAACGTAGTTCCGTATTTTGCTCAAATTTCCGTACAAAATACGGAGAATCCGTACTACTTGGCATGTGTTTTTTTATTTTATAAATTTTCTTTCTACGTTCCTACAAAAGAAAGCTCATTTGAGGCTAGTCATGGCAAAACCACCCAGTTGTCGCACAGGAAGTTATTGAGAAATAAGAAAATAAACAACAGGATGTAATTTTTTTTTGTATATTTTGTCCAATAACTTCAAATGTAGGTGTCCGATTTTGATAATTGACCCCTCATGTTATAGCATATGGATAACAAAAACTCAATTTTCAATTTTCCTACAACTTGGTGGTTTTGCTACAACTTGCCTCATTTTCTTTGGTTATCTACCGTTTATTTAAAAACTAAAATAGATGAGATGGAATGTAAATAAACAACTAAAACAAATGTGAACATGATAGCCATGCTTGAGCATGCACTAATTTGAGAAGTGAAAATGGAATTGCTAATATAATGTATTTTTAAGTTTGTTATTAATGTTTTGTATACCTGAAAATTTAATTAAAAAATTTAATTAAAAGAATATTTTAAAAGAAGAAGCCAATCAAAATACATTAAGTTTTACCAGACCCATTTGGTAAATTAAAATATGTTAAACAATTCTATACAAATAAATTTGGTCATTTATTCCAAGATTTAACGAAAAAGTAAAAATGTTGCTATCGATTTAATAAAAAGTTTACTCACCCAAGTCAAATGAAAGGTTTTCTGATAATTCATTTTCATCTGTGTTCAAATTGCTGTCAAAAACTGGTTTGTCTTTTTGTTTCTTTTTTGATCCCTTCAAATCCTTTCTCTTTTTTCCTTTACTTAATTTTGGAGCAGAGTCATCTGAGGATTGTGAATAAGTATGCACCTTTACAGTTCCAGAAGGAGACACAACTGCTGGTAATGTTCGACTTTTCCGTTTACCAGAGAAACCTATTTTGGGCAATCTAAGAGGAGACAACACACCCTTCTTTTTATGTTTTTCAACCAAAGATGGATTTGAACTAGAACTTTTTACATCCTCATCAGCTTGGCTAGAATAACTAGTATCCATTGCAGAAGCATCAGCTGAAACAACTTCTGGTAGACGATCAAGTTGAACACCTACTTCAATTTCCGCATTAACTGAAGAACCTTGAGGTGTTCCTAACCCTGGAATGTTCACATCCCCTTCACCAATTCCAGAGGAAAGACCTGAGTCTGAAGCTGTGAATGTAGGACTTGGCAATTCCTTGTTTGTATCTATAGTAATACCACTTATCTCTGATATATTCAATTTCAAATGTTTCTGAGAATCTTCAGCAGTAACATTAGTATTTTCTGGTTCTGATATGTCAGTCTGTATAGAATCCAGATTGCACCTTTCATGACCCTCTATTTGGGGTCTTACATCAACTGTATCAACATCACTTAAAATCTCCAAAGTATTGGATGGAGATGGTAATTCTATGGCAGATGATTCATCCAGAGCTTCACTTGAGACGTCAGCTTCAACATTGAATTTCAATTGATTATCATGTACTTCCTCAGTTTCCTTTGTCTCATTTGATGTTTTGTTCTTTTTGCTATTTTTTGAAAACTGAAAAGTAAAGGATGGTGTTTTCATTTTCTTTTTAGATTTTGGTTTTTCGATGTCAACATTACTGATAGAATCATCCAAGTTTGTATCAACTTCCATTCTGTGAACCTCAACTGATCCTTCACTGGATATATCTGGTAAACCTTCAGATGACTTGATATCTATTGATGAACTGGATGGTAAAGTAGTGTTTTCTTCTGGTACACCAATAGGAAGTGATAATGACAATGGTCTTTGTTCAACCTTAGCTTTTGCATTACTGTCATCAGGTGATGGTGAAAGAACTTCCAGAGATTTTGGTCTTCTAAGCTTCTCACTATCAACATCTCTTGTGATTTTATTCTTCCGACCCCAAAAATTAGGAAAGTTAAAATTGAATGATGGTAAAGTCAAACGTTTCTTCTTTTTCTTTGATTTTGTAGCAGATAACTCTGGTTCTGAACTTCCTTTTCTTAGACGCATTTTGACACTTCCCTCAATGCTCACACCCTGGCTTACCCTTGGTTTTAAATCTAGCTTTGTTTGTGGAAGAGTTGCTGATTTATCAGATTGTTGAACATATCCTTGTTTAGACAAGTCTCCAAAATCTGTTTGTTCCTCTATACCTGGAAGACCTATTTCCAATTTTGCTTCATTATCATCAACACCATTAACGTTTACTTCTGGAAGCTCAGACTCACTCTGATTTACTACTGGAAGATCAATCACATTACTAGAAACCATGGCACCAATATTACTACCACCATTTAACTCACAATTGAGGTCTAGTTCATTGTTCATAGATATTGTATTGTCAATATTTGTGTCTAAATTGTTTTGTTCCAAATGTATTGAAAGTGACAGATCCAAGTCTTGTGCATCGTCAATATTTTTACACGTGTTGCCACTAACTTTCATGTTTAAATTATCAAAATCAGCTACATTTTCTTCTGTATCATAGCCGATTACCTTTTCATCAGTTGCTTCAATGCAAAGTTTACCTGATGTACCAATATTAACTTTTGGGATATTAACACCGATTTCAACATCAGGAAGTGATATACTGATATCACCACCATCTACTTCAGATTTAACATCGATCTTCAACTGTAAATTATCTGGTACTTCTTCGTATTTACATTCAGCAGTATCTGTATTTATATTCAGTGGAATACTTACTTCAGGATTCATTTTCATTACATCTTTTTGCCCATTTTCAAAAGAAATGTTAAATTTGAAATCTTCTTTCATATCCTTTATATTTTCTTCAATTCCAATATTAACATCTTCAGTTGTGTTTGCTGTTATTTCAAAATTTTCACTAGGGATCTCAGCTTTCACATCAGAAGTAAATTCATCTATTGCCTTTTTGTTAACATGTAAATCTTGGAATTCTGTAGATGTCACAACAGGTTCTGCATCTACCTCAAGAGCAGATTTTCCATCAAGATGTAGACTTGTACTAATTTCCTCAGTTCCAATAGTATAGTTTTCTTTCTTTTTCTTTTCACCAAATTTTGGAAAGTGAATATTACCCAGAAGTCCTTTCTTTTTTAGTGACTTAGCCTTTTTACTGTGTTCTCCACTATCCTCATTCTCTCCATCATCTTTTAGACCATGAAGTTTAACAAGTTCAGTTTCACACCCTAAAGTCACACCTGTTTCAAAATTAGATTTTGATTTCCCATTTTCTAAATCTGCATTTTCCTCTACATTGTCAAATTCATCTTTCACATTAGTTAACAGTAATACATCAGGATCAATATCTGTTTTTAACTCTGCAATATTGATGTCAGCATCAATATCTGCTTCAATACTTGTGTCTACTTCTAATGTGCCTTCTACATTAGGATCATCTGTATCAGATATTTCTCTGGAAGCATCAATGCCTGGTACAACACATTCAGCATCTATGTTACCTTTATTCTTATTCCAAGAAAAAGATGGTAAATGTGCATTAATTCCACTAAGGAATCCTTTCTTCTTTTCCTTCTTTGTTTCATCATTCTTATGATCGCTGATATTGTCTGAACTACTGCTGCTGCTACTACTACTTGAGACTTTCTCAATATTTAAATCAACTTCCTCTGGGATTGAATCAAGTTCTTTCTGTTGAAACTCAGTTTCAAACTCAGGACTGTCTTCAAGTTTTGTTTCAGGCAACACAAATTTCACATCTAAGGACTGTGAAATGTTTTTGGATTTCACTTCATTATTTGTATCAACCATGGACTTGACATTGATGGAAAACTCTTCATCTATTTGATCACAATTTTTGTCATGCTTTTTGTTCTTTTTTCCTCTAAACTTCGGGAACTGTATACCCTTTCCAAACAAACTTTTCTTTTTCTTCGCATGGTGTGATTGTTTATCTGCGTTATTTTTATCTGATTCTGATTCCTTTGCATCAAAATCACTTTTCCGGTTAAGCGATGGATCAACTGTTACAGTACTTGTGTTTACCAAATCTAACCCTATGGTGGTATCTCCTGAAGCAGGATTTGTCATATCAATCTTTTCGATTTCTAAGACAGGCATATCAGTGGTTTCTAAAATTTCGTTTTTATCCGATATTTGCCTTCCCTCTATGTGTTGGTTAATTTTATCAGATTTTTCGGCATCTGTCTTATTTTCATCAGTGTCATTATCAGATACTGAACATAACTTGTGCTCAACCTCTAGATTTAAACCATTTTCAGTAAGACAACTTTCATCGATATCTTTGTCTAAATCATGTAGTTTGCCATCAAATTCAAAATTTGAATTCTTTTCAAATGATACCTTTTGTTGCCCATCAATATCCAATGAGCTGTTGTTTGGGTTACAGTCTAATGAGGGCACTGGACAAGTTACATTTTCTTCAACTACTAAATCTTGATGAAGATCATAATCAATGTCTGATATTTTACAATTGTCCTCTGGTAAAACTTTAAAATCTGTTCCAATGTTTAATGAAATATTTCCTTCAACTTCTAAATCTTCATTGCAATGATAGTCAACTTCTGGTATTTCAAAAGTACACTCTGGTACCACCTCAATATGTGATCCAATGTTTAAAGCATGATTTTCTTGAATCTCTAATTCTTTATTGTCATGATCATAATCAACTTCTGGTATTTCAAAATTACTCTTTGATGCTACGTCAATATGTGGTCTAATGTTTAAAGGGCAATTTTCTTCAACCTCTATATCTTTACTGAGATTATAGTCAACTTCTGGTATTTCAAAACTAAACTCTGGTGTCACCTCTGTATGTGCTCCAATGTTTAAAGGGTAATTGTTTTTAACCTCTACATCTTTAACAAGATCATAATCCAATTGTGGTTTGTCAAACTGACTTTCTGGTAACACTGTAGTATCAGTTCCAATGTTCAAAGAGATCTTTCCATTAGCTTCTAAATTATTACTGAGATCATAATCAACTTCTGGAATTTTAAAACTCTTTGATTTCACTTTAGTATCTGCTCCAATGTTTTCACTTGTAAACTCATCTTTATTTTTAGAATAATTAACATTTAAATGGTCAAACAATTGATTTGACCCCAGAGATGGTGAAATGTCATTATCTGTAGTGGCTACTTCTGGTGTGCCTTCCGAAATATTCTTATTATCTCCTAAAATTAACACTGCTTCTTTTGAAATATCCTCATCATCATTAATATGTATATCCATATCTAGATTAACATCATCAGGAAGGTTGTTTCTTGGAATATCAAATTGTAAATTATCATCTAGTGTTACATTAACATCTTGTTCATCTATGGTGGCTTTGGAAGTTGAGCCTTCTAAATTAATGTTGCCTTTTTTGTGTTTACTTCCAAAATTTGGCATGTGGAAGTTGGAAAAGAATCCTTTTTTCTTTTTATCATCAGAACTATTTTCCCTTTCCATTACTTTAATTCCTTTGGATCTTTGTGAATCACCTTTTTCTACTGAAACAGGTAAATCTTCAGGTTTTATTTTCTCATCAGACTTGTTTACATCAAATTTAACAGTCTTTAGATTTTCATTGCGATTATTAACTGCTCGGGCAAATTGAATGTGAACTATTTTTTCTGGTTTGACTTCTACATCTGGCATAGGTGATTCTTTCTCCACTTTTATAATATTGGCTGGTGTTTCTGTTTTATGTAACATTATATTTGTACCCAGAATGATTTGTGCTTTTACTGGAATTTCTTGAGGAATATCTCCTACAATCATTATATCACTGTCAACTTCAGGACTGAGTTTTGGTAACCCCGAATCAGAGTTTTGTTCTTTTTTCCCAGTAGAGATTTGCCTATGAAAGCCAATCCCAAAAATGCCTTTGTTTTTCTTTGATTGTTTTTTTGCCTTTTTCCTTTTCCTCTTCTTTCCTTTAGAAACTTTAAGTTCATCTTCAGAACTACTGGACGATGAGGTTGAAGATCTTCTTTTACCAATGACCTCAGCCCCTGTACACTGTAATTCATCAACATCGGTTTTAGGTACTGAATCCCCCTCAAAATCAAGAGGTAGGTCCATTGCTTTTTTCAAATTACTGCCAATCTGTATGTCTGTTGAAATATCAGAACTTAAAGGAATATTCTTTTCTATGTTATCTAAATCCAATTCAGTTTGTACAGCAGGATTCTCATCTTTATGTCTTGATATCCCTACATCAATGCAAACAGTTCCAAAACTAATGTCCTCCACTTGTGTATTACTATCACCAACATCAATACCATGATTAAGATCTTTGTTACTTTGTAGTTCCAGATTTTGATTTGACACACATTTGATTTCTTCTATACCATTTGTTATTTCAGTCTGTTTCTCCAAATCAAGATTAGCACCTGCATTCATGTTTAGTTGGTATCCTGGATTGGGTTCGACTTCAATTTCATTCTGGTCAACTTGAACTGATAAATTCATTGAGAGTGGATTCTGATTACCTTCAAGGCGTGTTTGCACTGACTTACTTGCTAATATTTTTTCAGCATCAGATTGATTTGTGTCAATATCATCAACATCTAAATCCATATCAACCTGAAAACCAGCATCAAATGTGGTTGAGCCTCTTTCTAAACTTTGAGAATGTTCAGTGTTATCATCTGTGTCTTTTATGTCTACTACATTCTGCAGTTTCTTTTTACCACCAAAACCTGACATGTGAATTCCAAAGCTTGCTAAAATACCTTTTTTCTTTTTCTTTGGGTGTCCTTTTTCTTCTTGGTCTTTTTCCTCATCGTTTGCTGTAACAGATGCTCCAAGATTCATGGATAAATCTTTGTACTTTTCATCAGGTATTTCTTGAGATTCAATGTCTTCTTTACTTAAAGATTCTACTGTTGGAGTACTAATGTTTTCAGAGACTGCAGCGAAATCAGCAATTTGTACTTTGTTGTCTGCTGCGAGACCATCCACTGTATTATCAGCCTGCGTAGAGTTGTTGTCATTTGAGTTTATCTCAACATTCTCACTACATGCAAAATGCAGACAACCTTCAACATATGGAATGTTAACATCACAGGTTCCACCTGTTACTGTATCACTGACCTCAGTTTGACCTTTCACATCAACCTCAGATAATGTAGCAGACCATTCATCTGAATTATTTATGTCATGTGTCGTGGGTGGTGAAGTTTCCAACTGTACATTACATTCTTCTGAGATATGTTTGCTTTCTTCAAGGTTACCTTTATTACATTCAACTGTATATTCACTTGGTGCTCCCACTGCTAATTTATTTGAATCTGATAAAACCTCTTTCCGTCTTTTGCCGCCAAATTTAGGAAAGTGAAAATTAATCCCTGAGAGTAAACTTCTATGCTTACGTTTCTTCATTTTTTTATTTTCTACTTTTTCCTCATGGTCATCTTCAGAACTAGAAGACGAGGATTTATCAGATTTCTTCATTTCTGCGGGTTTCTCTATTTCTACACTTTTCTCACCAGGTTGGTTTGTTATTAATACATCTGGCATTAAATCTAAATTCATTTCAACTTCCTTGCTGTTTGAAATGTCAGAATTTTCACAACTCATATCATTGTTCATATCAAATTCAAAATGAACAGTTTTAACAGGAGATCCAATATTTTTCTCTCTCATAACACAAGGTGCTTGAGGTTCCTCAACATTTTCAACTGTTGTAATATCAAAACTTTTACACTTAACGATTTCAATACTAATCTCCTCTTCTATTGCTGGAGACATATTGTCTGTTTGTGTGTTATTTTGTTCATCTTCTTGTAATTCTGAAAATGCGTCAATAGTTTGTGATATTTCTTCCAGAAGGGCATGTGTGTTTCTCTCTGTATCTTTAGATTTGGTTTCACTGGATGAAAAAATTACTGTTTTTTCAACTTCTTCAATTATCTCACAGTTATTATCATGTGAAAAAGCTGCTGTCTCAGTTGATAAAGTTATATCCATATTTTCTAGGGTTTGATATTCTTCTGACACTCTGACATCTTCAATCAATTCAATCAGCATATCATCTGTTTCTGCAAAATACAAACATCACTTTATTATTGCAAAAATGACGTAATGCAAAAACAAATTGTTAACTGCAGTAATACTCAACTCAAGTTAAAAAATTTCTAATAAAATTTATTTTTCATGCCTGATTAATGTGTATTTACTACATAGATTTATTATTTAAGACTAGAGAGTCAACTTAACACTGTAGAATTATTGCAGTCCCTTGTAGGCACCTACTATTGATAGTCGTCAGCCTTCGCCATAAACATATATGTTAAATAATAATAACTGTTTTATTTTAAACATTCTTTTGTCATACAAATTATTTACATATGTCACATATACTTTACATTCTGTTTTTATATTTTGATTAATTTTACTTCCATTTATTGATAAATTTGAAACTTTTGTGAAAGATTGGGGCGCAATTTCATAGAATGTAACATGATTTGATTGTTGGATTCCGGAATAGTAGGCGCTTCCATGAAATTGCACTTGGGCTATGTATTCTGTGGAAGTTCACTATCTAGCCATTAAAATAATACACCTATGGTTTTCTATTAATTCACAATCCCTAAATCAACTTTTTTCTGAGACAATTTTTTTTCAATACCATTTTGAATTTGACATCGCCGACTTTGAGTGTATTGGAATATAAAATGAAATTTGTCAACCAGCATAATTGGAAAAACCAATAGAAATGTATTAGGAATGAAATATAAATATAAACGCAACCAACTCTTAAATTTGAAAATCAGGGTCAGTGCGTTTTTATTTTAATATTTCCAAATTTGTTGGCTCGATGCACAAAATTATTCTGAAAATTGGAAAAAATATGTGAATTTATCCAAAAGGTTTGGAAGGAGTTTTTAAATCAAAATGTTCGTAAATGAGAAGGTTAATGAAAACTGATAAAATAAGGCTTGCAAAACACTTATTTATATTTGTTTTGTTATCTTGGTAGTTGAAATGTTCTGTTTGAATGAACTGGGTGAAGGAAAATGCAAAATTAAAAGAATTATCTTGGATATATTCTCAGATGGTTAGTCATTATTTTAATGATTTAACTGGCTTAATACTGTTTATAAAATAGAAAGTTCGTAAATGAGAAGTTTGTAAATGAGGTCGACTGTAGAACAAATCAAATTGCAAAAACAGTAAAATGGGACCTTTTAAAAATTAAAATAATAAAACAAACTGATCCAAATTTTCAAAATGGTTGTGCTTGGGCAACATGTTTTTAGCCCTTATAAATCAAAATATGACTGCTTATCAAAAAGAATTCTGTTATTTTATTCAGGTAAAGGAAGAAACAAATGGCTCATTAGGAAATTCTAACGAGCTGCTAATGATGACAAAAGACAGTTATTTTGCTTGGATGAGATAATAGCGCGGTTGTTCATAGCTATCAGATTGGTCATATCATGAGTGTTGTGGTATTGGGTTACCGAATGACTTTGGCTTCATACTGTGAGAAGAGCTTTTTACAGCTAAGGCTAATTAGGTTTGCAAAACATGAAATTTCTAAATCTTAAAATATTTTCTTGCGTTGGCCAACCTCCAATATTCAAATACTTTACAGTTAACATAAAGTTATATCAACATTTTCTCAACAGTTATCAGGCCAAATAAAAAGTATACTTGTTAAACACATGAATAAAATAAAGGTTTTTATTTTTTTTATCTAAATCTTAAAATATTTTCCTGCATAATCCAACCTCCAATATTCAAATAATTTTCTTTTCGTGTAGCATTGATATCAACATTTTCTAAACAGTTATTAAGCCAAATAACAAAATATACTTGTTAAGCATCAACATAAATCAATTTTATTGAGGAGAATGATTTCCAAACAAGAACAAATACCTAATGATGTAAATTTAAATGTATATTTCACCAATGAGTAATTGAAGAATCTAAACTTACTAAGGGTGTGTTTCTATTAAAAACACAAAATAATCAGTTTAAAATTAATGGGTATTATTATGAGTGTCCTTCAATCTGCCCACTTTGTAACTTATTTTAACCCTCAGCAAAATCGGTAATTGTGACCACCATTCCGGTGATAATTATGTCACCATAAAGCAGACCTCCGAGTCGTGGATATTTTTTTACCTTAAAAAATCTGGGGGTTTAACAAAAAATCTGGAGATTTTCAGATTAACTAAAAGATGATGAAATGATTTACACACAACTTTCACAAAAAAAGTTAGCCACACCACCAAAAAAAAAAGGATGATTGTTGGCGTAAAACTAGCCATCCACCCTTGAAATATTTGCCATCTGTGGCGAAAAAAATGACTGTTCTTATTTGTCGATTTTAGCGATTGCAGATGGTGAAGTAGGAAAAATACATTCAATAATAAAGCAATAAATCAATAAAATTTATTGAAAATCAGGATATTTTGCAGGTGACTTTGAAAATTAGGGAAATCAGGTAAAAATGACTATACACTCAATCTGAAAAACTAGAGATTAATTTGAATATCGCTGACACCAAATGAGATTGCGTGAGTTTGCAGGTCTGGGAGTCATTTCTGATGATTGTAAATAGCTCTCCCCAAAATTCTAAGGCGAGAAAACTGGCACTCTTCTGTTCGGGTGAGTTTTTTCAGTGTTAAACAACATTATTTACCAGTAAAATAATTTCTCGGTCTCCCCTAACGGGGGTTAGTTCCTAATTCCAGACCACCCACAGATTTTAACACAGAAACAGCCTGATAAGAATATGCCAACCCTGCAATTAACAGTAAAAATTCAGTGGGAAAACTTTTTATATGATTTAATCTCTTTTTAGCGCTTTTCCATTGTTTTACTTAATTCGAATTAAATATGACAAACGAGTATTTTTTTTCTTCTTATGGAAAGTAGCGTAGAATTTTAATCTATTCATAATTATTTTCAACATGCCAAAACCATTTATTTGTTGGAGCATAAAATACACTCAAGATATTTTAAAGCCCATAGGTCATTTAAGCTCCTCCAGTAAAATTGCGCCGATCAGTGATGCATTCTCACTCTTTGGTATAAATTTACCTTTCTATAAAATGAAGCGCTGTAAAAGAATTGGCCACAAGTAGACAAGTAAAGTTGCTTAGATCAGGGGCGCAGCCAGAGGGGAAGGGGGGGGGTCGGGGG